>JAQLOM010155478.1:0-13104 GCA_030068315.1 Chrysichthys thysi
GTAGCCACATCAGCAGTCCTCATGCCTCCCTGCAGCATGCCTAATGCACGTTCACGCAGATGAGCAGGGACCCTGGGAGAAGTCGTTTACACAGCAACTTTCACTTAACATCCGCTGATGAAATACAGTGCATACTGTTTTATTTCGATTTAAATGTTCTTTTATTGTTTGAATGAACATTTTTTAAAATTATATTTTCCATTCCAGAGTCCCGCGAAAGCCAAAATTTCCGTGAATCAAAATTTGAAAATCCGCGATGTACTGAACCCGTGAGAGGGGTTCACTGTGTATGTATATGTATATATATATGTATATATATATTATATATACACACACACACACACACACACACACACACATACATACATATATATATATATATATATATACACACACACACACACACACACACACACACATATAGTTCACTGACCGCGACAAACCCATCAGCTTTGGTGACAGTGGGCTCTTACGAGCACACAGTCCAGACTGATCAGATATTGTTGCTCACTGGAATTCAACCATGAAGGCTTACTCTTACCGGTTGGACGTTTTGATTATCTTTAACTGTTTCAATTATTGCAGCTGGGCGGACCCCATTGCATGTGGAGAGCCTGTGGGAGAAAGGGTTCCCACACTTGTGCATTGTATTCGCCCCAAAATCAGGAAGACTGGGATAACAGCTGTCAGCATCAGCACCATCTGTACTCCAGCTACACTCCTGTGTTTCCATTAGCTACAGACCCCATAGATCTGGCATATGGGTCCCCATCACAGGACAAGGAAGATTATCTATGGGCCGGCCATGCAATGGCAAGGGGGCACCTGACAGGAGCTGCTGTGTGCTAGACAAGCGCAATGGGTGCTGACAAGTAGAGTCACTTGATGCTGGTCAGTCCAAGTGATAAATAGCAGCTCCCTCCCTAGATAATGGACAACTGGGCGGATCCTGGAATTGTTATTGTCATTGCATTGCCAACTGAGTTCTTGTCAGCTACCTAAGCAAGTGCTATGTTGGCTTAGTTTGTTTAATGTCACGAGCACTTCTGTATGGGCGCTCTCATATCGTTATGTCCATATAGAGGCTGTCCTGAGGATCCCTGCTGGCTCCTAGCACCAGCAACTTGCATATTATGCGTGGCCTTACCGTTGGAAACTCTGGACTTAGCTCTGTGGTGCCTATCTAGTCTCTGTGATATCCAATAAGAGTGAATTGGCTAATTAAAAGAGAGCAGTTAGCCATGTTCCCCGTTTCAGAGTGTGATTAAGTACAGACTAAATGTTATAATACTGTGTTGTAAAGTTGCTGTACATACACACCCCTTAAAACGTAGGCTTAAACAAATGGTTGAGGAGAAAAAAGTCATCAGCGTATATTTTGACCTATATCATTGATTTTCATAAATGTGCCACTGGCTGACATGACATAATGTCGACCATTAGCATATGACATAATGACTGGTGGCTGAGATGAAGGCTGCCTGAAGACAAATGTGTGATCTTTCAAGTTCATGATTCTAGGGCATCAATAAAACAAGGAGAATAGCTCACAATAGTTTTCCATAGTCTTATCTGATAGTTAGCTCATGATAGCTTCCCATTATTGGTCCAAGATCCTAACTGAGCTCCCTCCACCCATGTAATGTGATTATTTTTCCTAAGGTCAAGAGAGGCTAAGTAATACAACAAGATGCACTGGGTAGAATGTAAATGTTTTTGACGCCACCATTTTTCTTCACTTGTTTAATTTATATTTGTCAGTTATACGTGTATCAGTCGGTGTAAAAGCAGACATGTATCTGGATGAAAGAAAAACGATAGCACTGTGGGTGTAAGCAGAGACAATTAGAAGAGGAGAGAGAGAGTGAGAGATCTGTTCATAGCAAGTCGTATGAAAAAAGGCATGAATAATTGAACACCACCTCCAACGAACCCTGATCCTTTTCGTCCATTGACTTGGGAGAATCAGGCTTTAAAAGTTCTCTCGTCTCTCGTGTTCCTTATATATCATTCCCTGTTGTTTATCTGAGTGACACAGGAGAGTGCGCTGAGAAGTATGCTTTTGTTATACTCAAGATCTTGAGCTCTGAAAGCTGAATTCTGGAGAGAAATCAGACTGTAATTCACACCTCTTTTGGATTGTGGCTCCAAAGGAACATGTGGATGGGCGACAATGAATGTTGCATAAAAAGCGCCATCCGTTCATCATCTATACAACCTGTACCTCAGAGTCGCAGGGAAGCTGGAACCAATCCTAGGTGGCCTTGAGCGAGAGCTGAGGTGCATCATGGGTAGGTCGCCAATCTATCGTAGGGCCAACACAGGGACAGACAACCATTCGCACTCACATTCACACCTATGGGCAAATAAGAGGAGCCAGTTAGCATAATCTGCACATCTTTGGAAACTCGAGCACCTGGGGCGGGGCAAACCCAGAACTTCCTTGCTGTGAGGTGACCGTGCTAACCACTGCATATGAAAATAAATAAAGCACAAAAATATTTTCTCATACATTCGAGAAGCCCGTGATGTGTAAAAGAGGTTCCTGCAGATTTGGGGTTTCTTTAATTTGTCCCTTTTTTATGTAGCACGAACACCAAGCGGTTCTCGTCTTGTCTCAAGGTCAAGTTCAAACTAACGTTCAATTTCAAGCATGCGTGTCTCACTTTGGCTCCGCCCACTCCATCTCTCCATGCTTTATAGCTTTCTACTGAAAGGAAAACCAACTACAGGAGAAGGTTCTTGGCTATAACACAAGTAAGACCAATCACTTGTTCCATACCGGTTCAACCTCCCTCCTGATTCCACACCACCGGCAAAGCTTGACCGCATCCCCATTGCCACGTCCAGTGCTCTCAGTGGAGCCCTGGAAGAATCCTGAGCTTTGAAGAACACAAATAGAAATGGACAGACAATGGGGCTCTCACAAGCGAAGCAGAGCTTTTAGCCTCAAAGTGCACATTAATCCCTTAACAGCATTCCTTCTCCCTGATCATTACCATCCAGCGTCTTGCGAGGAAACCTTTACGCTATGCTATAACCCTTGAAGCAGAGCCGTACCTTGGAATAAAGACAGCTCGACAAGTCTGCTTTTATAAAGATATGCACTTAACTCCATTACAAAAGCTCCAAGGGTATGTCTCAGATCTAAGGACTGTTATGGGGTAGACTGATATTGTATTGTGTATGTATGATCTCATCCCTCTGCCTTTCTTTATGCTGACCACTGCTGAAACGTTTCACAGGACGCCAGCATTCGCTAACTTGTGCATATTGATGTGGCTCTCGATGCACTCATCACTCCGACTAATCATTATCTAGGGGCCTATTATCCAGCATTTTGGATTAAATCCCCTAATAAGCATGTCCTACCAATTAGAGTGTCGTAGACATGTCAAAGTGATTTTAAAATGAATAAACAAATGAATCAACAAACAAACGAATGAATACGTATATCACCAGGACGTTGTTAAAACATTAAAATCCTTTTTTTTTTTAAATATATTTTGCAGTCCGCATTAGTCCTACCGAGATATTATGTTTACAGCAGTAGACATTTCTAGCACATGCTGTTCTGCTATAGTGTGCTCCAGCAGGACAGACCTGTGTGTGCTTTTGTTCCTTTGAAAGCATGTTTTTCCATCCACATAATGATTGAATCCCACAAATGGAACAGATTGCCCAAGCACACTGCCTGAAAAAACTGCTACCTGGCTGAGAAGCTGCTCGGAAAACCACGCTGCATTTCTCTGGGTCTCGAATGAAGCGGCCGGGTTCAATTAAAGGGGAGAATCTCGTGATTACGTAAATGAGACGCTTGGTTGCCGTATCGCATATCTGTTTTATAAATTGTGCTGGATGCTTAAGTGAAGATTTATCAAAGCCAAAGCTGGGTTACTGTATATGTGGAATGGCATGATCGTTCTGGTATGTAAAACATCCCGTGATTACCAACACCCCTTCATGAATAGTGAACTAGTCGTGCTGAAAGGACTCATACGTTGGGGAAACCGATCAAAGCTTTGAGGTAGTGGCATGGAAAAACTCTGAGATGACGGGATCTGAAGCTGTTATTAACTGTGCGATGATGAGTTGAGCGCAGGACTGTTCTGACCAACTGCAAGCCTAAGGCTTTCCAAGAAACAACAATTAATGACCTTGGTCCATCCCTGGATCCAGGCCTAGGAGTTCACATCAACAGGTAAGTGCCCTAGGAACAGCCTGCTTATCTAACAAGGTTAGACTTGGCCTAAAAAGGTAGAATGGACCCATCTTATGGGGTCACCACTGGTAAGAGGAAAGGTGGTGGTCAGGTACAGAGGTGGTACACAGTTGGTGGCCAGTCATATGGCAAGCATGTGGTGGACATATTTTAGATGGACTCTATAATAGTCCATTAGATCGAGCTTTACAGCCATTTAGACAATTCATTTTTTGCTTAAGAGAAAAATCCGTGTTAGATAGTGAGATCGAAAGGTACGGACTAGATATAGTCGGCCTTATACAGTCCACGAATAGTATGAGCTACGATACCAAATATCTCTGTTGGTGTGGTGTGTCTTACTCTGGAGTGTGGAAACAAGAAGTTTGCGTGCCCCAAATCGCAATTTGGAGAAACTCAAAAGGTGCAGCAGGTGCCTGAGATGATACGTCTTTCTGATACTGATGCAACGGTGTTACCGAACGGACCATGTTCAGTGTCCTCAATCGTAGAGGCAGTTGTAAAAGTTTGCGGCTTGAAAGATGTCCGGGCCCGTCACCGTCGTAACTCCTAGAAATTTACGGGGCCAGAAATGTTTGAGGCACTGGAGTCCATCTTTGTGGTGGACATTCATGGTTAGAAGCTTTTACAGCAGCACAGTACTGTTTGTATTGATAGGATTTGGTTGGCAATGTCGCAATGCTTATCATATCAATGTGGTGGGGTTAACATGCATCGATTATATGGAACGGCGCCTCTGGACTGGCAAACATTTTTTTGAAAAGTCCGTGCTTATGGTTTTACTCTATATGTACGCAGGAACTGTCTAGTCTTAGGAATGCATCAATCCAAGATAACCACAGGAAGAGTATAATACCCAGTTTAATATCGAACTATTTAGATTTCATCAGAATCCAGCACTGACCTTTTGTCCAATCAGATTGGTGCATTTCAATACATAAATCCCGCCTTTCTCTCATCCTGAGCAGGCTGCAAAAAGTTGTACTGTAGTTTCATTTCTATTATTTTTTTGTTGTTGTTTTTATTGATCAATTCGCTTAAACTTATTTTATATGCCGTATGTGTATTCTAAAGCAGTTTGTGTGTTTTACCTGAGTTTATGGAAACGAAGTGAAACTTAAGAAGTTTTAAGGAAGGAAGATAATCATGCAAATAAGTGTTAAAGGTTCGTAGTGAACATATGCATGTTCCAAACGTGCTTTAAAGAAAGACTTGAACAAATGTTCATACAAAGAAATGTGCAAGCCAAACCAAGTATAGGCATCCTGAACATAATTTTTCAGAAAATGTGCATACACATGCAGTGTGTACTGTACACATGTAGTTTTCACTGTGCAACTTGCTCTACTTGTAGAAAAGTTAGACCAAACACAACTTTCACAAAAGTCCTTACTGAACATCTAAGAACCATAGACAAACTTAGTAAAACTTACCATAGAAAAGGTTCATGCCAAAGTGTATCCCAAAGTTTTCCTAAGCACAAAAAACAACCTTGCAAAAGAAATAACGTTAGCGTGCGTATTAATATGTCCAAACTAAGGGTTTTTCATAAGCTATAAAACACCAAGCATGAATCACATTTAAATCTCATGTTCTTACCCAGTCTTAGGTTTAGGCGAGAGAAAGAGAGGAAGGTCGGAGCAGTACTCTTGCTCTCTGTGTGACATTGTGCCAGAATTCGATCCCGCTGCTCGGAGGTAAGGAGGTGCGCAGACGGACCAATCAGTGATTTATCGTGAGTCAGCCAATCGGGAATCCCTGGCTATAAATGCATCCCTAGTGGAGATTGGAGGTGGTTAGAAAACTTGATTATAAGCATCACCCATCGTATAATGCATTATTCCTAAACATGTTAGACATTTATACGTCTAAAGGGAAACAGTTTGTGTTTTCTTAATTGAATCCCATCCTGATGTTTACCAGACAAATTAATGTAATTTTATTGTCTTTCACATCACTCTCCTAAACACCTTACACGACCATGATCCTTAGGAAAGCAGGACAGGAAAGTTTACCATTCCGTTCTTTTCCTGTATGAGATGATTATTACGATAGAGCATGTCCGAAATGGACTTTTTTTCTTCTTCCAATTTTCATTTTATGTTTTGATTTCCTACGTATGTGTACGTCCATCCCACCCATATGAGGTTCTTCCCTAAACAGTTTCTGAACAGTATATAGGATGTTTTTATATGCTACAGCATTACAATTTCCCTTCAGTGGAACTACGAGGCTGACGGCAACACCAAGCTCCTCACCCGACATCAGGGCCCGACCTCACTAATGCTCCTGTGGCTGAATGAGCACAAATCCCCACAGCCACGCTCCAAATGTGGGACGCCTCCCCAAAAGCGTGGAGGTGGGTGTAACGGGAAAAGGAGACTGAGACCGAAATAAGATGTTCACCAAGCACAAATATTTAGCTGTATGGTGCAGCATGAGATAAGCTATGGCTGCAGTTTACTACTGAGTGTGAATGGAACGTGTGGTGAAAAAAATCACTCTGTGTTTCAGAGTATATTGGACCATTTAATATGCAGTTACACCGGTTCTGTCAAGAGGAGTGGGCCACAAAATTCCCGCAAACTATTGTAGAAAGCTTGTGGAAGGATACCCCAAACGTTTGGCCCAAGTGAAACCGTCTTCGTCTTTTTATTCATCTTCTTCCACTTAATCCTGGTCAGGGTCGCGGGGGGAAGCTGGCGCCAATCCCAGCTGACCTCGGGTGAGAGGCGGGATACGCCCTGGGCAGGTCCCAAGTGAAACCGCTTCGGGGCAATTCTACCAAACGCTAAGGAAGTGTATGAACATTTTTGACTGATGGAAGAAATAAAAAAAACCATTCCATAAAATTCTCTCTCTCTTTATTCTGACATTTAGCAAATACCAAAAAAAATATGCTGATATTTATTGATCTAAAACAGAAAAAGTTTTAATGTTTGCCGTTAAAGCAAGAAAAAGTTTTTGTTTTTTTTCTAAAGTGTATGTAAATATCTGGTTTCAACTGTATATATATATATATAGAGAGAGAGAGAGAGAGAGAGAGAGAGAGAGAGAGTAATTTATCTAATAGATGACTGATAAATCCTGGTAAAAGCATTAGTAAAACAATTTAAACAACTAAATACATTAATACATAAATGCGTTATTTTAGCCTAGGATCCTTTTTTTGACAAAGGATACAGCACTTTACCCTATTGCTGATCTATTTACATCATCATCATCATCAGTACACATAGTAACAGACATAATATTGTAGAATTCAAAATGTTGACCACGGCAAAAGTCCAGTTCTGACTTGGTGCACTCAGAGAAGAGACTGTGCAAAAGTCTGGTGTTTAAAAATGGTGTTTAAACAAAAAAAAGGGGGGGGGGGTGCTTCTTGTTTCTCGGATTAGTCTTTCACACATTACTTTTAGAATTCCTTTATTTTTGCTTATTACAAATGGCGTGCCTCACACAAAAAGGACATTTTGATATTTATTTGCTGTGCGTGACAGTCATGTGACCATATAAAACGAGCATTTAAGCGATTCAAAGTGAAGTCTAGTCACAAATGTTTTGCAACTAAAAGGTATTTGCTTGTTCTGAGCCAATTTCACCTTGATAATGGGACCCATGGAATTTAGGCAGAACATCAATGTTCACAGCACAGAAAACTTCCAAGACGAAGAGCCAGAAAGTCGGCCATTAAAGCGTCCAGGCTAAAATGCCTTCAAACGAGCTCATAAAATGACAATACAAACCAGGGTGCATGCTGAAGTACAAATTTGTTTTCATTTTCCTTGTCTTTTTATTCTGAAGTGCCCATGCGGAGCCCACACTAGTTAGTGTGATCAATGGAGCATTTTTAAACATTTCTCTTTATCTCCTTTTCTTTTGTCTTTGTTCCGAGTCATTTTCTCCTCGATTTTGCTTCTTTAACCTGTTTAACCCTTTCGGTCTGGGAGTCGACTAAAGTCGACATTTAGATGTCTGGTGCTACGTGCATGCGTACACGTCGACAAAATTAAATAGTTCAGTTGTACTCGCTAGGTGGTGACACTCGAGGTAATTTTTAGTAATATATAATATACAGTTCCTGTTGTGTGTCAGAGTCCCATCTGGAGCACGTTGTTGACAAGCTATATTACGATACGCAGTAAAAATGCCGCGGAAAGGAAAGCGAGATGGAGAGCGAGAGTGAACCCGAAACTGCAAGGGCTTCTTGCGATCTTGAAACTGACACCGCAGGGCTGTCGACAAGGGGAAAAACTCGTCAAGCTTCCACTTGTTCTGCCGCATCATGTAATGATAACACCACCACAACAGTTTCTACTGGTGCAAAGTCAAAGCGACGACCTGAATTTACGCACAAAATATTCAGCACTAGGGGACAAAGTAAAAAAAAATAAAGAAATAAAAATAATCAACACTGAAAGGGTTAAAGCCAGATAGACTGGAAAGGTTGTGGTCCAAGGAAGAAACTAGGGCAAGTCTTCCTGGTTTTAGGAGCAGAATGTTTTCAGAAAAAAAAATAATAAATTCCTTGTTAGCCTGTTAGCTTCTGGATGGTAGCCAAAGGTGAAGCTTATCAAGACTCCTAGTTGGACCAGCTGGGTTGCCTGGAAGCTTTCTCACAAGAAGGACACTGTGCTTCAAAATGATTGCGGACCTTGTATAAGGTTAGGTTTCTCACACTTTGCTGGGAATAATCTGGTCTGATCCATCTGCATGAGCTCCAAGCAACTGACTTCAGAGATAGGGCTTGCAACCCTCTTGTGTACGTTATGGTTGCAGAGAAGAAGGTGACCCAGACAGATGGCTAAATCCATCAGGGAATCAAGGGATATTTTATCATCTTAACCGTCCAGCTCCGAGAGCCCTTCCTGGTTGATATCTTGGCGAAAGGGGACTTTGAATGCAGGCTTGTTCAGGATAATTCCTGCACCAAGTGTGTAGAACTCCAAGGCATAATCCAGCACATTTCTTTTCCCTTGAGTAACCATTGACGGTTGCTCTCCAGTTTCCTTATCTTTGTGGGGTATGGTCAAAAACTCTTTGGAAGAGTTCCACAAAGCCGTCAGAACAGTTGTTCCCCTCCTTGATAACAGACACCAACTAACAATGATCCAACTGAGGGCTTTGCTCAAAGGCAAGCTGAGGAAATGTGCAGGTTTTTTTGTTAGTCAGAGACACCTTATTGACCTGAGAAATACAGCGAGAGCTGTAACTGAGGGCTCCTGCTATTGCAATAATAAGCCAATTTGTTCCAAATGAATGCGTCTGGGTGAGCGACTTATATACAGTGCTTGACTGAGATTACTTTCTTGATGTGTTTCCAGTAAGAATGGTCCGGCCAAATTACCTTTCTCATGTCGGACACATTGCTAAAAAACCTTTGTATAGTAGTCAAAATAGTTTGCCCCAACCTTCCTAAAGCATATGCGACCCTTTCTCTTTTCAGGTTCAGGAAGACGCAGTTACGTTAGAACATGCCCGTGTTGGAGTGTTGCCCTGGGGATTGTAGTCTGTAGCGACCAGGTTTGTAGGCTGTAGTGTGTCCTGAGAAGTGGACTTCCTGGTAGATTTCAGCAATAGCTTGATATTTACTTGGTCATCTGACTAAACTGATTACATTAATGTCCCTGACTATACTTTTATGAGTTCAGACAATTGAGGTTTAGTTTTTAACCATAAAGCATTTTTATTTTTCCTATGAAACACATTTTGTTTCTCAAACCTGAGAACC
Organism: Chrysichthys thysi; assembly: GCA_030068315.1. Classification (NCBI taxonomy): domain Eukaryota; kingdom Metazoa; phylum Chordata; class Actinopteri; order Siluriformes; family Claroteidae; genus Chrysichthys; species Chrysichthys thysi. Next base: position 9,954 of record JAQLOM010155478.1, read on the forward strand.
TGGTATTAGATATTCCCCTTGGTGAAATTCCCAAGGTGGTGGTGTAATCTCCTTGTGGTTGCCGTCATAGACTGACTACCTATGGAGCTCACCAGGGACATGTCCCTCACATCACAATGCTATCCTCGATAAGAGATTTCACCACATAGTGGTACTACATACGACACAGTGTACTACATAGTGTGTAGTATGTGCGTGCTATTTTCTGTGTTTTTATGAACGAGATACAAAAATGGGGCAAAACTCGCTAATTCTTTACCCCTTAATAACGTCTGTGTATTGTTTACCGAAATACCTGGAATGGATGAGAATTTGGCTTCACAGTATTAAGATTAAGAATTTTCATTCATACAACCAGGTGCAGTATATGCATCTAATACCTCATAAATAATATGCAGGTACTGTATGTTAGTTAGTTAGATTTCCAATGGTCTCCATCATATGTTTTTAGTCTTTGAAGTAATTCATTTCTAACAACACTTTACTCTATAACCAAGTCAGAGTTACTATAGGTCAAAATTCAAGTTAATTTAAGAAATCAAATGTCTGTATGCTATAATAATTCTCCATTGGAATCCAAATCATTTCCTAGAAAACAGGCTGAGCCACCGCGCTGTAGCCCTTCAGTTTAATGATGTGTATTGTTGTTGCATGCAATTGCGTTTCCAGAGAACATATCAACCAAAATCTTGCCCAGAAGAATCACAATGGTTAGTCAGATTAATGATGTCCTTGACAGGAACCCAGGAAATGCATTTATTAGGCAAGACCTATCTTCTCATGGGTTTAAATCATCTAAGACGTTTAGTTTTTTTTAAAAGGCCTTGGTTTATTTTGTTTTTTTTACAAACAATCTTTTGCAAGTCCCTTTCGTTAATTAAATGTTCCTTTTATTTCCTCCTCATCATAGCCGTGCAGTCTGGATACCAGAGAATCTCATGGTACCTGTTCGGAAACTGTGAAATATTCATCTGAAGTCTGCAAATAACTTTTTGAAATAGTCTCTTTGCTTGTGAAAAATACAATTTAGACCGTAGTTACTTTTCTCTCACAAGAAACATTCTGTAGCAGTAGGAGCTTTAAACATCTTGAAGGAGTTTGGTTCATTGACTTGGAAAGGTTTAATTTAACTGCTGTGTGCTAGCTGTGGTTGTAAGCCTAAATCCTGTCCTGGATAAGATCAAGAGTTGTGGTCTGTAAAATTCCCCCCACATTCTATTTTGCTGAATGAAGTTTTGAAGTTTTAGTAAAATGTTTCACACTGGGTTTTTTGGGGTTTTTTCCTCAGTACCTTCTGTATTTCTTTATTAGCACAAAGTATTACTGAACATACTTCTCCTGGACCCCAGTCATGTTGTTTGGGGACTACCTTCTTTCTGAATTGAATCAAACCTCGGTCACATTACTCTGGAGATGCTTTTAAATAGACACAGTCTGTCAAAATATGCATGAATACCTATACAGAAGAACATCCGTACCAGGCATGTCTATCAAACCTGTTGGCCATTTGTTCATTAATAGGTTTCACAAACTGAGCTTTTGGTTTTCTTAAAATGGATGCTTTCCCCAAGTTTTTTCCACTCCTTCATAAGATCCAGACTCTGATAGGGAAACCGTGAATGTTTCAGAGAAATAAGAGGAAAGACAAGAGTCAAAGGACATATCTGTAGATTATAGATCATATCTGTAGATTAGCTACTGTGCAACTTGATTGTACAGTAATATACCTATATGTTGCAATATCCGCATCAAGCGATCAACCCACTGACAGCACCAAACTGTTGCATTAGTTTGTCCAGCTTTTCCAGGCTTCTAATGTAGCTTCTTTTGTTTGTTTTGTATAATTTCTTCCTTTCGGCTCGTCTTCAAGAGGTGAAATGCCACTCGCCCGGGTTAAGGTTGACTTGGCCAATCTAAAACCTTCCACTTTTGTCCTTTGACGACATCCTTTGCTGTGTCGGCCGTGTATTTTAGGTCATCGTCCTAAATGCTGATGATATGCTGGAAGGCAATACATGCACAGGACGAACATGCAGACTCAACACAAAAAGGCCCCCAGTTGACCTGGAGATTGAACTCAACACCTTAAGCATCAGAATACTCATTTGGCCTCAGTGCACCCAGACTACTTTTTTATTACACTATTTTAAGGTTGCGTTAATCATTCAGGAACAAAAAGTAACAAAAAAAAGAAATGTCCCGGTTGAGAATAGGCTCATTATCCTATGGTAGAGCACATCATGCAGAGAATGTCAATTAGTATTCCCTCCAGGCATCAAAGTGCCATTGCACCCACTCCCATCAGCCGAGGTTCCCCTTGTGAGAATTGGCATGCAGCATGCCATGTTCTTGAGGTTCCCAAGTGCTTACATAATGAAATGAGAAACTGCTACAAGTGGCTGAATCCCGTTATTCACAGAATTTGAAGTCCCTCAAGGGGGTCCAGGATGAGACGGCAAACAAGCTAGGTGATGCACTTCAAAAATGCACCTCTTCAATCTCCTGAAATCATGGAAACTGGTTGACCCTGTTGCTCTAGTAACTTTGGGTGCTGAAACGGAAGAACTGGTTCCAGATATGAACCAAAAAAGATTGCTTAATCCATCCTGGTCCCCTGGGGAAACCACCTCTCCCTGTTCTAGACAACAAAGGTTCTTGTTTTTCCTTGGGCAAACTTAGGAGCACCACATAGAGACTTACCCGGGAGTGGGTGTATGCAACTCTGTGGACCTTGCGACCAACGCAGAAAGATTGTCCTGCTCGTTAGAAGTTAGCACTGTTGAAATTTGATCAATATCCAATATCATGCATTGACTAACTGCCCAATTGGTTAGGTGAGGCTCATTTTTATTAGATGTAACTAAAGAATATTGGCAGAGCCGCTTTACACTTCATTTGGGTTAAACCAATTTGTCACCCTTCCTTTCGATTTCTTTGAGGCCCCATGGAGAGTGGGTTCAACCCTGCTTCCTACCTGGATTATTCATCCGTTCGTCTTCTTCCGCTTAATCCTGGTCAGGGTCGTGGGGGGAAGCTGGCGCCAATCCCAGCTGACATTGAGTGAGAGGCGGGACACGCCCTGGGCGGGTCACCAATCCAGCGCAGGGCAACACACAGAGACAGACAACCATTCACACTCACATTCACACCT
>JAQLOM010155487.1:0-10691 GCA_030068315.1 Chrysichthys thysi
ACACACACACACACACACACACACACACACACACACACACACACACACACACACACACACACACACACACACAACACGCAAATGAGATGTGCAGGGTGCAGTGAGGTCAACCACGGGATGGTCTCCCACGCAACTATAAATCGACTTTTCAATAATAGCACATCATTTCAAATAATTTTCAGTCAGCTTTAAATTGATGAATTTTCAAACATATTACTTGAACATTTCTGGGTCAACTCAGTTACATTATATGACAGGCATTTAGCAGTTGCTCTTATCTAGAGCGAATAACAACAAGTACAAATGGTATCTCTGTAAATTGTAAATCATTTATAATCAGGTCAACTAAATCAATGTTATTCCAACATCAAGGTTACTGTGCTCTCAGGTTTCATATGTATTATAATGGTGATTGACCATTTATTCAACATTAGGATTTCAATCTCAAACATAATGATGATTCAAACAGAAAATCATTATTTTTCAATCTTGTGAAGCAAACAAAAACAGAAACAACAAAAACAGAAAATCATTATTTTTCAATCTTGTCTTGCTGTCTGGGAATCCACTGAGTAACTGAACAAATGACACAATTAACTCACTTGGTAAACAGACCATTATTGCTCCCAGCCATGGTTAACTAAAGAACTGAAAACCCAAAAACCTACGAGTAAATGTGCCAGCTGATGATGAACCCAATGAGTCATCAAACAGCATCACTTACTCATGCCTTAAATCTGACCAGGTTACTGTGATTTTCAACTGAGAATCACCTGAAAACCTGAAATCAAATGTTGATTCAGTCCCAGTGCAGTACAGTACAGTGATTGCAGTCAAGCAATAGGAGACGGTTATTAGAGCGTCATCATTTTATGAACTTCATCACAAGTTTTAAATAAATCATTACATTACAGGCATTTAGCAGACGCTCTTATCCAGAGTGACGTACAACAAGTGCAAAAGTCAGGTACAAGAATAGTAGAATTTTTAGGCGAAGGAAGTTCACGTGCCAAGTGAATAAGTGCCACAATAACACCTAGTGTAGTATTCTGTAGAAGGACCAATCAGCTAACAGCAGTGAAAACAGAGCTTTCCATAAAACAGCGCAGATGTAAATATATACCACAGATCTAACTAAAAGAAGAGCAAGACCCCAGTAGATAACCTGAATACATCATGACCAGGCTAGACAGAACGAAGCCTGGGTTACAATGGGATTACACAATGGACAGGGAGGCAGGGGAGAGGTGCAGCCTGAAGAGGGGGGTCTTCAGTTTGCGTTTGAAGGTAGACAGGGAATCATTATGGGCCAAAGCAAAAAAAACAAACAAAAAAAAACACAACAAAAAACAGCTAGCAGACTTGTTTTGTTAACAGTGATCAAAACAGATTTCTGCCAACTGTAGCTGGGATGCTGTCCTGAGAAATAAACTCAATCCACTCATCTCTTCTGTGCTCTGAGACTGAGTGTCGATGTAATGATGCGTTGGCCTAATGGTAATGGTTCTGATGCTTGAGAGAAAAAAAGGGTGCACCTTCTCTGCAGATTTAGTATGCCAGTCATGGGTAGAAATACTCAGAGGGGGAGAGGGGTGTCAGGGTGGTATAACTATGAATACCGTGCTGCTATTAAGCTTACACATAAAGCCACAGGCTATTGATTTTATGTAGTACGAAATAAACTTAAACAGGGTGAATGATCCTTCCCAAAATTCAATGCAGCAAAACCTGAACAAATTCACTTACAGTGGTCTTTCTTTGTTTATCACCATGTTGCTGCCTGCTGAATTGGATTTGTCTGATCGCTCTTTGAAAGCCTGCATGAATATATGCTTAAACTGCACTAGCGATTGCTTTCTATACATAACATCCTATTTTTGATCCAGAATGTATGTTATATCTCATCATTGGGGCGGGGGTATTGTAATTAACTCTGGATGAATTATTAATTTGCACATGGCTGATATAGGCCCATGTCTATGAAGAATTGTTCTGTTTATGAAACAAAAAAAAAAATAAACAGGGAAATATTTGATCTTAGTCTTGTGTGTTGATCAGAGCTGTGATTAAAGGTTTGGGTGGGCCGCAAAAGAGTTTCAGCATTTCATGTGCTGAAATGGCTCAAAACGCCATCTGCTGTTTAAAATGATCCTGAACCTTGCATTGCTTATGCTGACGTAGGGCGTACTCACACTAGGCACAGTTGCCTTTTACCGTGCTTGAATATAATTATCGATCATATTCTTCCAGAAGTGCAGAGAACCAGACAGACTGTATCCTTAAACATTCTTAAGTTTGTGGCCAAAACATTTTACAAAACATATGGTTGAGTCTAGTTTAAACCATTAGACAATTGTAATTAGTTTATACATTTATGATGGCCATACAGTAACATGCAGTAGTAAATTAGAGTATCCTGACTAGTTTCAATTATTTTCGTTAGCTAGTCTTTAAGAATAGACTTGGGTACAAACTGGTGAAACAACCAAAATAAGACAGACAGGATGAAAGAAAACAAGCACTCAAATTATTATAGACGTTTTTGTTTTAATAAAACTTAACATATAACATTATATATGCTACAAGTATTGCTAGTATTCAGAAAATACACAGCATAAACAAAGGTTTGAGGACACCAAACCATGGTACCAGTATGTGGTTCTTCCCTAAAATTTTGAAATGATGTTGGAAGCACACAAATTCCCTTTACTGGGACTAAGAGCGCAAAACCTGCTCCAGCACGACAATGCCCGGTACACAAAATGAGCTCCATGAAGTCTCCACGGTTTGCAAAGGTTCGTGTGGAAGAACTGGAGCGTCCTGCACAGAGCCCTCAACCGCACTGAACACCTTTGAGATGAACTGGAAAGCTGACTGCACCCCAGGCCTCCTCATCCAACAGCAGTATCTGACCTCATCAATGCTCATGTGGCTGAATGGACACTCCAAAATCTAGTGGAAAGCCTTCCCAAGAGAGTGGAGGATATTATAACAACCAAGTGGGGACTAAAGCTGGAATGGTATGTTCAAGAAACACATATGACATGAGTACTATGGTCAGGTGTCCACAAACGTTTGTCCTTATAGTGTATAATAAAAAAAATTGTATGATATTTTGTTCTCTGAAATTCCCATACAAAGACACAAATGAATAAAGTTTAAGAAATGAAAAACAGCACAAAACAAATATGCTGTAGCTAACAATTGAATGTGCATATTTATTTTTGGCATATCTTAATTTGGAGGATACAAGAAATGATAGGACAGTTTAACTGTACAGACATTGTAGACTGTTTTCCGTTACAGACGAAGCAAGAGAGCTGAATACTTCTGTTGTTACGAGAGAGAAATACTGTAGGGACTTGAGGAAGAATTTTGGAAGGTTAAAGGCCACCAGCTGCAAGAGTGGACACAACACAGCTTGTACTTTACATGGAAGACTAACAAAACAGTACGCCAGAACTCTATTTGCAGCTGAAATGCACTCTTTCACAATGCACTTTTAGTACAACTGTTAGGCAATTTGAAAGATTCATTGTATGTAGCCTACTATATAAACTGTTAACAAAATTTCTAATGCAACGCAATACATACTGTCCATTATATAATACAATGTACCTAAAAATAATTGAACCCGTTTATTATAGAAATATGTAAAAAATAAAGCTGTGTGGTGACCGCTTGAAGTCCAGAGTCGCCAATGGGTTTTTTTTTCTTCGTATACAGGAGACCCTTAATTCATAAACTTGAAGAGAAAAAAAATGAAACACAAATTTAGACACAGCATCAAAAATGGATGGAAACAGATCTGCTTTTGTGTGGTCAAATCTTCTGTGACATTAGATAGTATAGCTCCAAAGATCATAGATAGAGGGATTCATTAATTTACTGACTAATTTTAACCTACAAATGGCTAAAAGCAATTCTCTTAACAAGTTCAAAGATTATTTCTTGATACCTTTAACCCCTTCACTGCCATTAAACTTGTAATTATACCATAAACCTATAATATCATATCAACATTTCAATAACCTTTAAAGTAATAATGCAAATAAACAAAAAAGTACTCCTTATTAAATGCCCATTTAACAGTACACTGTTAGGAGTTACACATGCAGCTGTAATAAACTCTCTTGTGACTGTACTACTCTACACAGAACAGCTGGAAACCACCAAGGCAGCTACGGAGTCAAAGAACAATGCAATCAAAGTAAACTAAGTATGTAGAAACCTTTGTTTAAGCCTCATATTCAGACCACATTTGCCAACATCTCTTTAATTTTTCCAGATGTTGTTAAAGTTGGTTATACTCCCTCAACTTGGAAAACCAGTAACTGTGCGGTGAGCTAGGGTTGTACCCAGAGCATAACAGTTGCTAAGATCAGCTGAAATACTTGTTTGATTAGGTTTTTGCTAAAAAGCCAAATAAACTTTACTAATGAGGCCTAAAATACACCAAACCTAGCACCAAAGTCACAAACTTGGCAACACACATTGGTTTAGGTGGTGGAAAAGCATTTAATCAGCAAGATAAATAGCTGAATATTTTCGATGTTTTTGGAGACAGAGAACATATTTAGACTCTGGAAGTTTCCCATCACTGGGTTATAAATTGACTAGTGCATGAACCTTTGAACAAGTTGCACCAGCTATGCAGCAAGGCTGAATTAACCTTCTGTGATAAGAATAGCAGAAATAAGCAGAGTCACGAATTAAGACAGACATCTGTTTAAGTATTGCTCTTACCATGTAGTTGTGATAATTTTGCCTTTCTCTGTACATGATAAATGCGAAAGAAGAGGAAACGGCAGTCTGCACGATGCTGAGACACAGGAGAATTAACTTCACCCGTACACTAAACATCTAAGAAAAAGAAAGGGGAAAAATACACATTAAAATCAGTGTTTTCTCAGAGTGTACCTTGTAGCATGTGAAAGTAAATGGAACATGCTCCCAGGGTTTTTCATGCATTACAATCTTAGAGGAACTAAGATATAAAGTTAAGGCTAAAAGAGGGAACAATGATCTCTGCCATACCGTGGCATAATACTCTTCACCACATGTATGTCCCGAGTTCATCTTGCAAATAGTCTGTGGATGCTTAACAATGTCAACAATGTAGAAGATGACTGCAATGGCTGAGATGGCTGCAGCCAACACTGTGAACACCATACATGTAAAGACCTAGAGATTGTTCAAAAAAACAAAACAAAAAAAAAAAAACACCAAAAACAATATCATGGGAAATAATAAGTGGAAATAATGAGATTGGGATAGGTTGAGTTTTTGCTGTGGCATAACCACCATAACCAATAACACTCATCTGTCCTTCTTTAACATCACTATTTCATTCTCTCCTTTTGGCTTGCTGTGTCAGCGACTGCAAGCACAAGGGACCGCAAGGTGATTGACATCTGTCATTACTGCACCTTGCACTTTTTTTCTGGTCAGTTAATGGAAACTTTTCAGTCTCTGCTGCTTTAAATGCACAGTGCTCAAATTGTGTTTTGCCTCATATTAACACTAGTACAGATAAATAAGGAATAAAACACAATGGAGAGTGTGTTGTTATAGGAAAATAATCAGTGAAGGATTGGTATGATATGGACCAATGCAAACACGTCCCAAAGGGATTTATACCTTTTATATTGCAATTGATCAATTTATTATTATTTAATGAAAACTATGTCATACTTTTTAATCATTTAAAACACATTTATTTACATTTATTGTTGCTAAACAAATTTCTGTTATTGATACCTGTAACTGTTCCTGTTATCGCTTATGTTATAACAGCTAGAAGCCAGCTTTCCCTCACCAGTCTCTCTACTTTTTCTCTTTTTTGAACTCAATAAGCCAAAAAAACCACAGTTTCTTGCAAAACACAAGGTCCCCTGAAGTCTCGCCCGTGTTGAAAACATACGGAATTCCATAAATGTTAAATAGACGTCTCTTAATGAAAAAAAAACCCCATATTAACACGATGTTTTATGATAATATCTTCTTACTTATACAATTTACAATTTTGAATAGCAGAACATCTTGTGTCAAGTGTTACCACCAACTGTAGCTCACCAAAGAACTGCTGCTATGCTTTTCCATTACAAGAGCAAGAGCACCTGCAAGGACAAACTGCACAGAAAAAACACATGAAGAGGTGACAGTGGTCTTAATGTACATCAAGTTTTATCGACTGACGACAGAACTTCTCTGATGTAAGCCTGTTGTCAATTTGATAGCCTGTTGTAATGCTTGTGGTAGTGAAAAAATGATATCGTACGGATATGCCGCTCCACCAGGGCACGCCAAACATGACAACCTCTGTGAGTTTGGCAGAGAGCAGTGGTACCGAGTAAGAGATGATCAGAAATCCAAGCATGACCTGAGAAATCTAAAAGAAGACAGCTTGTTTAAGATGTGGCTCATCAAGTGTGATATTAGGTAGGGCTTATAATGAGAACATTTTAGTATCAGAGATCATGAAACATTCATATACCTTTCCCTGGCCTATATTTCACACTTTAAACTTGCTAAAAACTTTATATTAAATATAACAGTAAATACTGAACATCTGGACTCTATTTGATAAGTGACTTACCCCTATTGATTTGGGTTCTCCTTTCTGTATGCTCCTTTTCAGTACCTCCTGTCTGTCCATTAATTTATTAACATTCTGGTCTACTGTTACATTGACAGACAAGTCACTTGACACCGTCAAAGCCATTCTCCCTCAATGCCTAGACATTCAAGAAAAAAAGAAGCATTTAAGAGTGCTTTTTTCTAAAATAAATGATTAGAGTCCTACGTGAGCTAAGCTTATTTATTGAGCTTATTTGTTTTTATTACATAAAAAATGACAATACTGGGGAATTTACTGAGGAAAGGGTTTTTTTCTCCCAGAAAACTTCAATCATACAGATTACAGATGCAATTAATTACAATTTTTAGCCAATATTGAATGCTTGTGGAGAGTAGTGCTGCAGGCTCACGTGTTCACCCTGTGTCTGCATGGATTTCCACTGTTTACAAGTTTCTACCCACCTCCAAAAAAGTGCTAGAAGGTGAACTGGCTACTCTACATTATTCCTAGGTATGAATGAGTCTATGAATTTGTGTGTGTGCATGGTGCACTGTGATGGACACTGTGGCATCTTATCCAAGGTGCATTCACATCTTTCCCCAAGTGGACACAAAATAGGCTCTGGGTCCTCTAAGACCCTCATCAAGATAAAGCACACTAGTGAGGATGAATGAATCAATGGATAAAAACAAAATCAATGTTTATTGCTGCCTTACATCACACACATTACAACTGGGTACTGATTCGATCCCCGGGGTTGACCTGGGCACCTGTTCATGTTCTCACCGTGTCTGTGCAGGTTTCCTCCGTGTACTCCGGTTTCCTCCCACAGTCCAAAGACATGCACAGAGGGGATTAGGCTAATTGGCTACTCTAAATTGCATGTAGGTGTGAATGTGAGTATGAGTGATGATCTGCCTCTGTGTATTGGCCCTGCAGTGGATTGGCGACCTGCTCAGGGTGTACCCTGCCTCTTACCTGAAGTCAGCTGGGATTGGCTCCAGCTTCCCCCCAAGACCCTGAACAGGATTAAGCAGTAGAAAATGAGAATGATGATTTAAAACACTAGTTTTATAGCATATAATATAACAGTTACATAACTGGGAGAATGGGACTGGTTGTGACAGCATAAACCTCTGGTTCAGCATAGTGTTAAAAATGCTGTTAATAAAATGTTAAGCTGTCTCGACAGAGGTCAACTTTCTTAAATCTGGTTGTAAGAGATTTGATATGAGGTACGTTTTTCAATTTTCAAGTTCAAGTTACTTTTTTCATGTATATAAGGTATCTGGACGTTATTGTGCTTGTATACGCATATCTGTTTGTGTATATATGCATATCTTTACTTAAATGTGTGCACATGCATGTGTTTCTGGCCTTTATTAATATAGAACTGTATAGTAAATGATATGTGCATGCAAAGTATTGATATGCATGTTTGTAATGTAAGATGTTGATAAATGTTTTCGAAATTCTTTGCTTTTTTGTACTTCAAATTTGAGGTAAGATGTAATAAGAAAGCAGAAAGTTGCAGCAGATATATTAAATTTACCCCCCACCCCCCCTACACTTAAAATGTTAGACTTTTGTGAAGTAAAAAAAGTGAGAGCTAATAAACATGGCACATGTTTACTTTTTCAATATTCTCCCACTCTTTCTTCCAAAAACATTCTAGAGCCGTCAATTTTTGAGGGCATTTCCTGTGCACAGCCTGTCTCAAAATCACATCACAGGTTTTTAGTTGGATTCAGGTCTGGGCTCTGGTGAGGCCATTCATAAACACTGACCTCCTTTTGGTTAAGCAATTCATTTGCTGATTTGCATATATGCTTTGGGTCATTGCTCTGCTGAAAGGTGAAATTCTGTTTCATCTTCAGCTTACTAGCAGGCACTTGCATGTTTTGCACTAAAAATGACTGGTATTTGTAGCTTTTCATACTTTCCTTCCCCTTGATAAAAGCTGCCACCACCATGCTTCACCTAGGGTATGGTGTGCTTTTGGTGACGTGCTTGCTTGTGCCAAACATATCTTTTGGAATTATGGAATTGTTATAGCTTTTGGAATTGCGCTCATCAGGCCATAACACATTCCCCTAAGATAAGATTAAGGTAATTTAGTCAGAAATTTTGTGAGAAATGGACTCTATCTAGCCACCCTAGCCCATAGTCCAGACATGTAAAGAATATAAAAGCATGATCTCACATGCAAAGAGTAAACAGTATTACTATTTTAATGTTGCCCTCTAGTTCTTTTGTAAAATTTTGGAGGGATGTCCTGTTCTTGGTGTTGTCACTGTGGTGCTCCGCTTTCTTTGCTTATTGGTGATGGCCTTCACGGTGTTCCTTGGTACATCTAATGACATGGAAAATATTTTTATAACCCTCTCCATATTGTTACTTTTCAACAAGTGAGACACCATACAGGCTTTGTAAGTTCTTAAAGGTCAAAGTCTTCAGCAGTTGCATAAAACTAAGAAGATGAAGATGAAGAAGATGTAAATAAAAGCCTATAAAAAAAACCTGATCTTCATTTGGGGTTAATCAGAATAATGTCATTAATGACAGCTGTATGATAATTACTATTCAATATGAGAGTGAAAGTGATTGGTTCATTTTGAACCCAGGTACATCCCCAATTACACAAGCACGTGCACACTTAAACTTTTTTTTCACCTATTCCCTAATTTTCCCTAAAAGGCTTCTGAGTGTATTTCACTTAATTTTTATATCCCCCTGAGACCCCAATGTCCTCCAGAAAGGACATCACATTTCTCCCCAAACTACATTGTGTGTATTTCCTTGTGAGATCCTCATATGAGGACCATTGTGTATTACTCTTTTGCCAAACTTCTTCCTGTTTGGAGACAATGATCAAGTTGAATAGTTATGAGTTACAAAAAAGAGAAAGAGACTTTGGGTCTCAGGAGGATATGCTATAATTTTACACTGAGGGTGGAAAACTTTCTGACAAGATTTATGTTAGTTTCATTTTTTACTTCCAAAAACAAAAAAACAAACAAACAAACAAACAAAAATCTGCCAGGAATGTGTAGACTTTTTATATAGGCCTACACTGTACCCATGCAGGAATACTGAGTCACAGGAGTGACGTAAAAAAGAATAAATTGTTGAAATAATAAGAAAATAAACATGGAAAAAAGGAATAAATAAATAAAATAATAAGAAAATAAATGGGGGAAGAAGGTAATAAATAAATAAAATAAGAAGAAAAAAATGTGGAAAAAGGTAATAAATAAATGAATAATAAAAAAATAAAAATAAAAGAATATCTGTGAACTTATGGCATTCCTGTGACTCCATACAGGACCACTTAAATAGCAGAATTATAGTAGAAGAAGAAGAGTCCTGGAGCATAAACATGTAAACACTGCCTAACTTAAACTTTATTTAAAAGAAACAAGCAAATACTACTTAGCTGTCAATAAAAGCACTATAGATATAAAACTGAACTTAATTAAAATTTAAAACGCACGTTAAATTTCTATAAACGTTTTGTGGGAGAAATGTCTCATTTTCGCCATCCATAATTTGAATATTTATCATAATAACATAATTATGATATTTTCAACTAGTCATTTTAGGCTTTAATAGCAAAATTAGCTCACTCACACTGACTCATTTCAGACAACATCCAAATATGTTAACCAGCTTTATGAATACTAAATTACAAATATGTTACGAATATGTTAACCACCTTAAAGAATACTAAGTTACAAATATGTTATGAATATGTTAACCAGCTTTACAGATACTAAGTTACGAATATGTTAACAAGCTTTAAGAATACTAAGTTATGAATATGTTACGAATATGTTAACCAGCTTTACAAATACTAAGTTACGGATATGTTAACCAGCTTTAAGAATACTAAGTTACGAATATGTTAACCAGCTTTAAGAATACTAAGTTACGAATATGTTAACAAGCTTTAAGAATACTAAGTTATGAATATGTTACGAATATGTTAACCAGCTTTACAAATACTAAGTTACGGATATGTTAACCAGCTTTAAGAATACTAAGTTACGAATATGTTAACCAGCTTTAAGAATACTAAGTTACGAATATGTTAACAAGCTTTATGAATACT
>JAQLOM010155631.1:0-13074 GCA_030068315.1 Chrysichthys thysi
CTGCATGACCCACTTTCTCTTGAGATTCAGTTCATGGACAGATGTCCTGACATTTTTCTTTAGTATTTGCTGGTATAGTATTTGCTGGTATAATGCAGAATTCATTGTTTCGTCGATTATGCAGATGCAGAAGGATCAGATGCAGCAAAACATGATGATACCACCACCATGTTTAACAGACAGGATAAGGTTCTCCAAACATAATGCTTCTTATTCAAACCAAAATACTCTGTTTTGTTCTCATCTCTCCACAAGACATTTTTCCAATAGCATTCTGGCTTGTCCACGTAATCTTTAGCAAACTGCACACGAGCAGCAATGGTCTTTTTGGAGAGCATTGGTTTTCTCCTTGCAACCCTGCCATGTACACCATTGTTGTTCAGTGTTCTGCTGATGGTGGACTCATGAACATTAATATTAGCCAGTGCAAGAGAGGCATTCAGTTGCTAAGAAGTTACCCTGGGATCCTCTGTGACCTGGCCAACTATTACACGCATTGTTCTTGGACTGATATTAGTTGGTCGACCACTCCTGGGGAGGGTAACAATGGTCTTAAATTTCCTCCATTTGTACACAATCTGTCTTTTTTGTGTATTGGTGGAGTCTGAATGCTTTAGAGAGAGTTTTTCCACTGACAGATACGTAATATTGGATCATTTTCACCAATTAATAAATTGGCGAAAGCAGAAATGTAGACGATTCTAAAGGATTCACAAATTTTCAGGTAGAAACTGTTCTTTAGTCTATTTGTTCGAGATGCAATGGACCTGTAACGTCTGCTAGAGGGCAACAGTTTGAACAAATGATGTCCAGGGTGGGAGGAACCTTTTAATGTGTGTGCTGCTCTACTGAGGCATCTAGAGCAGAAGAGGTCCTCTATGGAGGGCCGTGAACATCCGATCATTTTCCAGGCAGTTTTGATGACCCCCTGAAAGGATTTCATGTGTGCTGCTGAGCTGCCAGGGTACCATACGGAAATACAGTATGCCAGTATACTCCCGATAGAACACCTGTAGAAGGACACCAGCAGCTTTTGAAGTAGATTGTTTCTCTTGAGGATCCTCAAGGAGAAGAGTCACTGCTGAGCCTTCTTTATCAATGCAGTGGTTTTTGTTTTTCCATGTCAGGTCATCATCCAGGTGTAGACCCAGAAACCAGAAGGCAGAGATCCTCTCCACGTATTCACCATTGATATATATAACAGTTGATGGACAGATCTGTTCTTCCTGAAGTCCACATTAATTTCTTTTGTTTTTGTGGTGTTGAGGACCAAGTTGTTCTCAATTCACCCTGTTGACAGTCTCGCCACCTCCTCCCTATATGCAGTCTAGTCGACCAGTGAAGCATCCCCATCCACAGCTATGTCATTGTGTTTGTGATTGGTGATGGGTTGGACCTCGTTCCACACTTGCCTTGAATTAGTGGTGTGAAAGTGGTCCTAAATTTTCTTTTTATAGGCTGCCATGGCCTGTATGATGCCCTTTTTCAGCTTAGCCCTAGCCACATGTTACTGCTTCACATCCCTAGATCTGAAGGCAGTGTTTCTGTCCTTCAGCAGGATCCTGTTCTCTCTTGTCATCCAAGGCTTCTGGTTTGCATGTGAGTTTGTCAGTGGTGATGGTGTCCATGTAGTGCTTGATGACAACACAATAGTGGTGTATTCTTCCAGGTCCTGAGTTTCAAAAATGCCCATGTCTGTTCTTTCAAGGTGTCATGAACTCTGGCAACCCACAACCACTCGAGAACTCAACATCCCATGAGCACCTGCGTCCTCACAATATGGCCGAAGACCTTCCTAGGTCAGGGTCACCTGGCTATTAACGAGACGCAGGTGCAACGTATTCCTCAAAGATTTTATAAGGACTCACACACACACTCACAACTCACGAAGCATTGTTCTCCCCCATGTGTACAGTCATTGCCGAGCCTTTTATTGCTGATAGTCTTTCCGTGTATGACCCTGTTTGCTTTCCTGGTTTACTTACTCTGTCTAGCCCTAGTCTGTTCTGTTGTGTTATTTGTGTTTGACTTCGGACTGCTTTCTTGACTTTGATTCCTGCTCTGCCTAGTTCATCCTGTTCACACGATCGGTTACTTCTGCCTGCCCCAGTTTCTGATTCCAGCCTGCCGTATTCTGTATTGTGTTTATCTTTTAATAAACCTCCTACTCTTATCTGCACATGCATCCAGCGTCATCCTCGAATCCTGACAGAATGCCTGGAACCTGGAAAATATGGATGCAGCAGATCCAGCTCAAGTGGCCATCGCACTCGATGCCCATGGGGTTCTCCTCAGGAACCAGTAAAGGAAGTTGGAGGAGCTCACCAAAGCCATTGCACAGCTTGCCACTGCTCCCTCTCACGCCCTACCTCTCATCGCTCATCCTGATAAATACACAGGTGATCCTGCAACATGCCAAGGATTCCTGTTACAGTGCGAACTCTTCATTTCAAACCAACCCAATTTGACCGAACCAATGAAAGTTGCTCAGCTGGTCAGTCATCTAACGGGACCAGTGATTACCTGGGCTACCGCCGTGGTGAGAATGTAACCTCTTACCAGAAGTTTATCACTCTTTTTAAACAAGTGTTTGATCATTCACCAGGGAGCAAACAAGGAGGAGAGCGACTTCTGGAACTTAAACAGGGAACAAGATGAGTCGCTGAGTTTGCCCTGGAATTCCGCATCATTGCCACTGAGAGTGGATGGAATGAACCCGCTTGAAAACCATGTTTCGCGCTGGACTAAACCCCGAGCTCCAGAAGGAGATGGCATGCCGAGACGACGAGGCCACACTGGACTCACTCATTTCTCTAGCCATCCGCATTGATAACTTGTTACTGAGCCACAAACCCGCCACCTTACCACCAGTTCATCCCGTAGAGCAGGAGGGTCCAGAGATGTAGATTGACTCCATAAGGAATAATTAGGCTGAACGCCGAAGGAGGAGACTAGAGGGACTCTGTTTTTACTGTGGAGAAAGCGGGCACTGGGTTGCTCAATGCCCGAGACGATTCAGTGCACCAGAGCGGAGAGTAAGGACTCTTAGAGTAGCCCCAGCCCATCATACTCCGTTGAGTTTCACCCCTTTTCATTCCAGGAAACCTATTACCATTAAAGTTAAGCTCAGCCATACGGGAAGGGAGTGCTTTGTCGAGGCATTGACTGATTCCGGGTCAGAAGGGAACATCATAAATATTGAAACTGTTTCTAATCTGAATATTCCCCTTAGAGAACTGCAACAACCGATTGATCTAACGACTATCGATGATGGACCCATAAGCATTGGAAAGTTTACACACTACATCGAATCCATCACCATTCAGGCCAGTTTCTTGCACATGGAATCTAAATCCTTCCTGGTAACTCGTATGACCTGTCATACACTCATACTGGGCATACCCTGGCTAGAAGAACATAACCCCACTATATCATGGAAGGTTGGAGATATTACCCATTGGTCTCCCTATTGTCATCTGAACTGCATCGCATCTCCTGTTTTCAGCATTGCTTCCACCACCATCGAAAGTCCAGAGGGATAATAAGAATAAGGTCCAGATCCCGAAAGAATGCCAGGACTTCAAGGATGTGTTCAGTAAGTCCAAGGCCAGCGGCTTGCCACCACATAGATCATTTGACTGTGCCATCAATTTGCTCCCAGGAACTTCACCTCCCCAAGGGCGCATTTACCCACTCTCACCCAAGGAACAAAGAGCCATGTAGACTTATATACAAGAAGTGTTGGAACAGGGTTACATAGAACCTTCCACTTCACCTGCTGCTGCAGGCTTCTTTTTTGTGGAAAAGAAAGACGGCAGACTAAGACCCTGCATTGATTACCGGAACCTGAACAGGATAACGGTAAAGTACCCTTACCCACTGCCACTCGTACCAGCAGCTCTCAAACAATTACATGAGGCTAAGATATTTACAAAATTGGACTTGCGAAGTGCTTTTAGTCTTATTCATATATGTGTAGGCGATGAGTGAAAGACGGCCTTCATTACTATGGCAGGGCACTACCACTACAAAGTCATGCCTTATGGACTAGCCAGGGCTCCGTCAGTTTTCCAGTGTATGATTAATGAAGTGCTCAGAGACATGCTGGGAAGATATGTTATAGCTTACATTGATGACATCTTAATCTATTCACATACCTATCGGGAACACGTAGAGCATGTGAGGGAGGTTCTCACGAAACTAAGAGGCAACCAACTCTATGTAAAGGGAGAAAAGTGCGAATTTCATGTCTCGACAGTTAAGTTCCTGGGATACATAATCAGCCCTGAAGGTGTTGAGATGGAGGAGTCCAAAGTTAACGCGGCCCAGAGTTGGCCCAGGCCTGACACTATTAAGGAACTTCAACGGTTCTTAGGCTTCACAAACTTTTATAGACTTTTTATTAGAAGCTTTAGTATCATTGCAGCGCCCCTTTCTTCCCTACTCATGCGGGGTGCAAAGAAGCTTGTCTGGACAAGGGAGGTGGAGGAGGCGTTTGCAAGACTCAAGAAGGCCTTCACTTCAGCACCAATTCTTAAATACCCCGAACCAAGTAAACAATTTGTTGTGGAGGTGGATGCATCCGATACTGGCGTAGGGGCGATCTTATCCCAGTGGTTTGGGGACCGGCCGAGAATGCATCCTGTAGCATACTTCTCTCGCAAATTGTCTCCAGCAGAGAGGAACTATGATGTGGGGGACAGAGAGCTACTAGCCATTAAATTGGCCTTGGAGGAGTGGAAACACTGGCTCGAGGGGCCGAGCACCCCTTCGTTGTAATAACGGACCATAAAAATCTAGAGTATTTGCAAACCATTAAGAGACTCAATCCCCGTCAAGCTAGATGGGCGTTATTTTATACGAGGTTTCAGTTTGCAATCTCCTACCGTCCCGGGTCAAGGAATGCCTAGGCCGACGCATTATCACGTATACACTCGGCAGATCAGGAGGAACAGTCGTTTTCCACCATATTACCCAAGACTTGCTGGGTGAGCGCCATAGAATGGGACATTGACCAAGAAATAAGGGAAAGTACGGAACCACTTCCCTCGACACCTGTGCCCACAGGCAAAACATGTGTCCCATCACAGCTGCGAGGGAGACTCATCACTTGGGCGCACTCTAGCCCTGCCTTCGGTCATCCCGGAACCAGCCACACCTCAGAACTATTGATGGCAAAATACTGGTGGCCAACACTCAGGGAAGACGTACAGCGGTATGTGTCATCTTGTGCGGTATGCGCTAGGGCTAAAGTCCCGCGAACATTACCCGTAGGTAAACTCCTACCACTACCTACCCCTCAGCGCCCCTGGTCTCATATCGCAATCGATTTTATTACTGACCTTCCAGAGTCCCAGAGCATGACCACAATAGTCACGATCATTGACCGTTTCCCAAACACCTTACGCCTTGTACCCTTACCTGCACTACCCACTGCTTTCGAAGTTTCCAAGTTATTGTTTACACATGTGTTTAGGCACTACGGTCTTCCTGAGGATATCGTGAGTGACCGAGGACCCCAGTTCACCTCCAGAGTGTGGTCCGCAGGATGTGTTCCTCGTTCCACGTGTCCCAACTCAAGCCCGTATGACCCAGACCACTAGCTGAGGTAACGTCGGAAGCTGCAGTCAAGCTACAGGAGGGTCTGCATGATGAGATCTACACCGTGCGACAAATCCTACGCTCCCGCAGACGACGTGGATGCCTCGAATACGTGGTCGACTGGGAGGGCTACGGGCCAGCGGAACAGTGCTGGGTACCGTATCAGGACATTCTATGTCTGTTGCTGCTCCAGGATTTTCATGCAAGTCATCCGGACCAGCCGGCGCCTTGCCGGAGGGGAAGACCGTGACATAGAGAAGCACACGGAGTGAGCTTCTTGGGGGGGATTCTGTCATGAACTCTGGCAACCCACAACCACTTGAGAACTCAACATCCCATGAGCACCTGCGTCCTCACAATATGGCTGAAGACCTTCCTAGGTCAAGGTCACTGGACTATTAACGAGACGCAGGTGCAACATATTTCTCACAGACTTTATAAGGACTCACACACACATTCACAACTCGCGAAGCATTGTTCTTGCCCTTGTGTACAGTCATTGCCGAGCCTTATATTGCTGATAGTCTTTCCGTGTATGACCCTTTTTGCTTTCCTGGTTTACGTACTCTGTCTAGCCCTAGTCTGTTCTGTTGTGTTATTTGTGTTTGACTTCGGACCACTTTCTTGACTTTGATTCTTGCTCTGCCTAGTTCATCCTGTTCACACGATCGTTCACTTCTGCCTGCCCCAATTTCTGACTCCAGGCTGCTGTATTCTTTTTTCTTTTAAAAACTTCCTACTCTTATCTGCACATGCATCCAGCGTCATCCTCGAATCCTGACACAAGGCAGTCCTGCGGCCTATAAGAGGCACCTTCAGTCCATATTTTAACAGTTGTTAATGAAGGAAGAGCTTTTTTCCTGAGGGGGTGTATACTTGTAGGAGAACTAGGGATATGTGGTCAGACTGGTCCAGGTGGGGAGCTGGTATAGCCTTGCAGTCCTGTTTGATGTTTGAATAGACTTTATCAAGAAGATTCTTTCCCCTGGTAGCACATTTTACATGCAATATGATTGAACTCGCCCCCTGTACATGTACAGCCTCAGGATATTTGTGCTGTTGGCTACATATGGTACTGTGCAAGTTTCTGAGAGCCGATCTAGCACTAGCAGCAGGTAGTATGTACACTGCAGTAATTAAAACAGCTGTAAACTCCTGCAGGAGGTATTGGGGCCTGCATTTAACAACCAGATACTCCAAGCCTTTAAATAAATGTGCAAGCCCCCCACCCCCATCCTTCTTTTACTGGAGTTTCGGTTTCTGTCCAGGTAACACATGATCTGCCCAGCTATTTCCATGGCTGTATCTGGCATTTTTGGGTTGCAGGATTCTGTGATAGGCAGAACACAGCAATTCCTGGAGAGTTTGTTGTCTACCAGCTGTAGCCTCAGTTCCTCTGTTTTATTGTAAATGGATCTTGCCGTATTGCTAGAGAGCTATGGTTAGTGTGGCTTCCTCCGTAGACTTTCTAGCACACCATCCCTGGAGCCCCGCTTCTGCTTTGTGTTTCTGCACCGCCTCTTCCACCTGTTTACCGGGGTGGTGATCCACAGAAAGCCCGGGGTCCTTGCTATCTCTGCTAGTATGTTGTGGGAGAAAAGAAATTTGGTTGTAACAGTCTGCTGTACATGTCAGCTGTAGGTGATTTTCTCCCAGCAAACTGTGGTTTAAATGATCGAAAAAACATACAAAAATAAGCAAAAGAAGCACCAGAAGGAATACGCTCTGAGCCGATGTGTCTGTGCGCGCCGTCATGTTTCCCCAAAAACTTATTAAACAACTTATTATCTGCTTATTAAACTCCCAACAGAACTAATGACAGCTTACTGAGATCACACAGAGCACTATGTGTTTTTTTTTTAATGTGTTCAAAACATGAAGGCCAGAATTAAACAAATATTCCTAGCCATCTTGTTCATAAAAAATGTCGATAACTTGTTTTATTGTGCATATATTAATGACTTTTTTCACAATAATTTTGTCAAAGTATTTTGAATTATTAGAGTTATGTAACCTTTGTTCTCATTCAGGGTGGAATTCCAGAACAAGTTCTACACAGGCCAGGGCTTCAAGTTTGTGCCCTTCTCATTTGACAGCATCCTAGAGGGCCGCTTCGATGAGTAAAACCACACTCCCATCCGACTGCATGCCTTCATAGCATTTTCTTTTGCATGGCTCTGATCCTGATATTTCTATATCAGGAAAGCTTTTCTTGTGAATTGTGTGTAAACTGTAACCTTTGACTTTTCAAATGGCCACTAGAAAGCCATAGTGTTGGGTATTTTGTCTTGTTCTTAGCAGAATTACATGAATGTTTTCTGAAAAATATTAGTGTTCAATGTTTGTTTAAAGCCTTTAAAATATGTGTGATACTGTGCAGCACAAGGTATAATCCACTTATATGGGATATATAGAATGTTGTGTGAAATGTATATAAAAAGCAGAATGTGAATATTTGCAAATCATGTACACCCATAATTAATTGAAAACAGAACAAAGACAACATACCAAATGTTTTAACTGAGACATTTTATTGTTTTTTTTTTTTATATATATATATGCTCATTTTGAATTTAATGCCAGCAACAGGTTTCAAAAAAGACAGGGGCATGCGACAGGGGCATGTTTACCACTGTGTTGCATCACCTCTTCTTTTAACAACAATCTGTAAATGTTTGGGGACTGAAGAGACCAGTTGCTAGGGTTCTGAAAGTGAAATGTTGTCCCATTTTTGCCCAGTATAGGATTTCATCTGCTCAACAGTCCAGGGTCGCCTTTGTTGTATTTTCATTTCATGATGTGTCAAATAATCTTCAGTGGGTAACAGGTTTGGACTGCAGGCAGGCCAGTTTAGCGCCTACACTCTTCTACTATGGGGCCATGCACACATGTGCACTGCAGTTTGGCATTTTGTTGCTGTAATAAGCAAGGCTTTCCCTGAAAGTTTCATTGTCTGGATGGCAGTGTACATTGCCCAAAAACCATATATATTGTTCAGCAATAATAGTGTCTTCCTAGATGTGCAAGCTACCCATGCCATGTGCATTAACGCACCTTATATAATCACAGATGCTGGCTTTTGAACTGTGTGCTGATAACAAGCCAAATGATCCCTCTTGTCTTTAGCTGAGAGGACACAGCACCCATGATCTCCAAAGAAGAATTTTAGGTTTTGATTAGTCAGACTACAGGACAGAATCCTACATCACATCTTAAATGAACTCAGGCCCAGATAAGGCTACAGCATTTCTGGATCATGTTTGTAGGTGGTTTCTTCTTTGTATGGTAGAGTTTTAACTTTAACAAACTATGTTCCTGAGTCCATGCAGGTATTTACACTAAAGAAATGTGACTGGTTTCAATGCAGTGCCACCTGAGGGCCCAAAAATCACAAGCATCCAATATTGGTTTTCAGCTTTGTCCCTCCATAGAGAGATTACTCTGTTGATTATTATTGAAGAGAGTATTTCTGTTGATATTATGGACTCTAGATGACGAAATCCCCAATTCTTTTCAATTTTACATTAAGTAACATTATTCTTAAATTGTTGCACTATTTCCCCATGCAGTCTTTCATAGAGTGGTGAACTATTGCTGAGAGACTCTTTGTGATGCACTTTTTATTCCCAAATATTTTTAAACATTGGATTGAAACTTAAAATGAGCATATATATTTCATAAAACAATAAAATTTCTAATCAACACATGATTTTATTTACATTTTACACAGCATCCTAATGCCATTTTCCATAATAGAAATGTTTGCCCTCCTATTTTAATATCCACAAGTCGCCACTGTAGTTCACAGTTTCTGAGTCAGTTTTTTGTTTTGTTTTGTTTAGTTTAGTTTTGTTGTTTGTGTGTTTTGTTTCTTTTTTTGAGTACCAGTGTCTGAGAAAAGGATGGGTTTTTGAGGGGAGGCATGACTATCTTTATTAAACTTGCCCATAAGCCCCAAAACAATTATGGAAGGAAAATGTGAACTAGTGAAAGAAATAGCATTTTTCTCCCCTTTGCTGTCAAATGTACTAAGATGTTACATAAATGCAAGAGACAATTTAAAGGTTAAAAATAATGAAAGACTATTACAGTATGTACATTAGCAGTTGGTGAGCATTGGAATAAATCCTGCTACATGAATAGTTCTACTATAATTGTTTACTTGTTAATGAAACTACAAGATACTAAATCAAGGACATCAAATCAGGATGTATGGGGAATGTAGATAGTTTTTATAAGCATTTACCTTCCTATTTTTAGCTGTTAAATATAATAATTTATTTATTTTAATTTAATGCACATTTCTGTAAATGTGCCCACAAGCTGACCTAGTAGCTATCTGCTATACTTACCAATAACTTTATATAAATGATCATAATGTTATCTATAAAAATGTCCGTCCTTAAGCTAAATTCTGTATTCAATTGTGATGGAGTTCCTCTAATGTTCTTGAGGGGGAAAAAAAACTTTTTGTGGGCAACACAAATTAATTAATAGTGTAATATTTATAAATTTCACATTGGTCTCAAGTGAGATTACCAAGTGTTTTTCAGTATATTTACAGCCAAACATAAATTTCAACATGACATATTGTGGGTATATCAAACTGTCATATAGGATCATTTGATTTAATAATGCTCATGTTGATATCACACAATAAAATGTCCACTGACAATCACAGATAACTGAGAAACCTATCTGTTTTTATTAAACGTCACTCTACAGGAACAAATACCACACAACTGTCTGAATTAAATCTTCCCTAAAATGCACATAACTCTGAATACTGCACTTGGTGAATAATCCAGTGAAAATATTTCTGTATCATTCATAAATATGGGAAAATAACAAATATTACCTAATGAGTTTAAAGGTAGTAAATATAAGACTTAAGCAGGTTTAAAGATTAGATAATTTCTCAACATACCCTCATTGTTAAAAATCTCACTGGAGTAGATAAAGCGCTTTTAAATGTAACAGGATTCTCATGTTCCCATGGAAAATTCTTAATACATTGTAATTGGCCCTTGCTGATCACTCTTTCCATCATCGGCAGTGGTTTTGGTATTGGAACATGAGTGCCTTTGGAAAGGAAGCAGAAGCAGATGTTTCCCTGTAAATGCTAAGAGCTGATAAGAATTCTTGAAGCTGAGAATTCTTTAAGTCTGACTTCACTTTTCTGAGAAGGAATGAGTGAAATTCACATTATCTTTGCTTATACATGAGTAAGAACATGGGTTGCGGAGATTGGGCTCCAGGTCCACAATAAAAATAACTGTCTGATAGCAGCTATAAAACAATCATATCTATCCCTAGGCACATGTAGGCAGAATAGACATTTATTAGACCACATTCACTGATGTCAGTAATGTTTAAACTGTGTGTGTTATTCCCTGCGTTGGAAAATTGTATTTTTTAAAGATTTCCGGTCTGTTGGTGTATGCACATATCATAGAAGATGACCACTGAGTTTTTTTTTGTTGTTTAGAGAAAAAAAAACTGGACAAATATTTCACTATTAAAGAGATTCACTGGGCAAAGTCATTGGGCAAACTATTCATTGTTTTATTTCATTTTTTAAACAAACACTCACAGTCTACTTCCATCTCTTCTGTGTAGCTTATTATAGAGTTAGTGTATATCTAGTATCATTCTTTTAAACCATCAACTGGCAAATTTCACAACTTGGCACCAGAAAGGAGGACTGTGCTGCTTATTTGATAAGCGCTGTTAAGATTCCAGTGCCAGTTAGTGCTTATCTCCATGGTTCTTTAACATATAAATTGTTATCTGAGAGTTATTTTGATAGGTGTAGGTGTTACTCAAGAGAAGAGTCCAAATTTAAGATTACATCAGGCAACATGTGTGCACACAGCTTGTCAGATAACAGGAATATGACAGAAAAGAACTAGAAGGTAACACAAGCATGAAGGCACCCTGAGACATGACGCAGTTCAGTATTCCACTGTTAGTACACCTGGATGTTCATCTCAGATTGGTGGGGGTGAGCACAGGGTGTCAGTTTCTGATAACAACTTTTTGTTCAGTAAATGTTTTTGTGTACCCTTAACAAATGTTATTATAAAAATATATTTTTAAGAAAAAAAATCACAAGTCTCCAAAGTTAGTGTTCAAAAAAGTAATAAAAGATATAGATAAAATAGGATGACTAAGAACTGTGCCAGACCTGGTAGACCACGAAGACAGCCACCATCAAATAAACAGTATTTTTAAAGCTTTTTCATCTTTGAGAATGAAAAGAATTGAAGCTGTTCCAAAGGCAAGGGGTGGATACACCAAACACTGAAAAGTAAATAATATTATCTTTAGAGTGGACATAAAAATAATAAATACCCCTGTTAAAAATGCAGGATTTTATGACGTACAAAAATATCCCAAGAAAAATCACATCTTTTTACACCTTTAATGTGATTATAGAACCCTGGTCAGCACAGTGGCGCAGTGGTTGGCACTATTGCTTAACAGCAAGAAGGTGCTGGGTTTGATCCCTGGGTCAACCAGGGTGCCTTTCTGTGTTGAAGTTTAATGGTTTCCACATGCTTGCATGGGTTTTTCTGCGTAATCCGCTTTCCTCCCACAGTCCAAAGACATGTGGATTAGGTCAACTGGCTACTCTGAATTGCCCATAGGTGTGAGTGTGATTGGTCACAGTCACTTGGGTGCACAAGTGACTTAAATGCACATTTGAAACAAGATACTTTAGGGGGCGTTTGCATGAAACCGCCTGCCAGATGATTGTACTTTTGTGCATGCCCATGATAAGGTACTTGCTACCATAGCACCTTGGGCCAAGGTTGATTGTATTATCAAATATATGGCCTGCATTTCTTAACACTTGGGTAAATGGAGGTTCAGAGCTGTCAACTATCACCACTTTGTAGTAAATGGGAGTTGTTGCAAAGGGTTCCAATCGGAATTATTTTGTAAACCCAGGAGAGACTTCTAAGTTGCATAGGAGTATATGGCTGAGGATTAAGTAAACATTTTGCAAAAACTTTGGCATGAGAGAGGATTGGATAAGCCATGGAAAAATATTATATGCAACAATTATACCATGAATCTAAGCTAGGACTTGATGAACGAGCAAGGTCTTGCAATACAAGTAATACACTTGATTTTGCCTGCAATACGCAGACGCTTTGTCTGACGAGCCTCACGTGATCACAATTATACCATAAATCTAAGCTAGGAAAGTCATGCATTTGTGGTCTTGCATATTTAAGATCTTTTCACACTTAAGTTTTCTCCTACCAGAATTAGCTGTTGTGGTGTAACTTTATTCCCCACCCCCAAAAAAATACAATGTTTGAGCCTATGGATAAGAACTTATTCAGCTTTCTAGTTTGTTACTTTCTTAATTAAACTCACCACTAATTCAGCTTCACACACACACACACACACACACACACACACACACACACACACACACACACACACACACACACACACACA
>JAQLOM010155655.1:0-13072 GCA_030068315.1 Chrysichthys thysi
GCCGAACCCGGGGCTCGAACCCAGGACCTTCTCGCTGTGAGGCGACAGTGCTAACCACTCAGCCACCATGCCGCCCTGGAACAATACTTATTTATTTTAAATAAATAATTTAAAAAAATGTAAAACAAGTGGAACTGTGACAAACAAGTCTCATTAAATATTGAGTGCATGCCTGATTCTGGCACTTTTATACCTAATAGTAATGTCTGAATCACATCCCTTCTGAAGACTGTGATAACTGATGCATAACAGAAGACTTAGCAACATGTTTTGCAAAAAAAAAAAAAAAAAAGAATAAAAAAAAATTTAAAAAACCCTACCTGGGTCTTTATCACCACATTTAAATCAGCCACATATCCACTAGCAACTTCCTGTGAGTGAAGAGCAGTGAAGCTTCAGCAGGGCACAAGTCCAAGAAAATCGTTTTATTATCAGGTAATGTATTTATTTATTAATTAATTGATTGATTGATTGATTGATTGATTGATTGATTATTTTTGCTTTATTATACCTTTTTTAGTTTTCCTTACATTTATTATTTGATTGTGTACATTCTTAAAAACCACAAGCCTCACACCACAATGATCTGCATTGTCTAAAACAAATAAAAATAATTTCAAAATCTATATATATTAAATTATAATTAAACAGTTATAAATGTTTGCTAAATGTCTAAAGAAAAGAATGTGGTGGTAATTCAATATTGAAGGGTCTGCTACATTGTGCAAAATTTTAATTTAAATACTTTGTGATTTTGAGCAACTCCATTGGGCAAATAAAATATAATGATAATAATTATTATTATATTTATTGAAATTATTATATATATAAGTAAAAACAAGAAGGCAATTTGCATTACAATAAAAATCCAGTTGTGCATCTAAACTTCACGAAAGAGTGAGAATAACTAACAAACATTGTGGTGTTGATTCAGGGGGATTCACTTCCTCACCACTCAAAATATAACAGTTCAGTTAGATCAATAAACATCACAATAATGTGGTGATTTCTGCATAAAGAATGTTAAAAAGTTTGATTTCGAAAGGAGGAGGTTTTTCATTGCCACATAATACAGCATTGACGTAAAGTGTAAGGACTGAAACACTGCGTGTGTGGTGCTATTAGAGTAAAGTAATCAGTGATGGGATGGGGTGATGACGCGGAGACACTGTTACCAAGTGGAAGTAGATTATTTTCCTGTAACAGCACGGCCAGAAACGCTTTATTCCTTTTATACCACAGCAATTTGAGAAAAAAAAATATTATCAAAGAATGACCCAATACATATTTTATCACTTTATAGTTACATTTACTGTCATGAAACTACTGAGAAACTCAGTCACGTTGCACCTGCAATGAATCCAGCCTTGAACAGGTGATGATTAAAATTAAAAGGGAACATAATGGATAATATGACTTTCACTTCATTAGAAAACAGCATGTCTTTTGTCTTTGAGTTTTTTTTTGTTTTGTTTTCCTTAAAATGGCAAATGAACGAGTCCTTTAAGGTGTTTAAATCACGTTTTATTTGGGTGCCAAGAGGTTCGCTCAGAAAATGCTTGGACCCTTTAATCGCTGCTTGCAGGTATATTTGGCCCCTCGCTGTTATTATGAGAAACAGGACAAATCAGTCAGTCTCATTCCTTTAATGATAAGGGTATAACATGTAACTTCATTAATTCGTCTTTCTTTATTAAGATGAATAAAAACTTTATCAATGTGTATTGCGATATGATTTTTTTTAAGGTTTCTTTTTTTTATCACATCGTCACTTCTTATTAAACGCCCACGTGAGGTTCAAATGAGGAAGCTTGGCCGGAAATTTGTGCCGGTGAAGTGTGAAATAGAGGAGCGTCTCGGATTCCAGATGTGCTGTTACAAGTCAGTGGGTTTTTTTTTTGTTTTGTTTTTTTATACTTAAAAACCACAGAACATTTCCTGCCAGTTGATATTTTGACACTTTGGGCAAGCCACTTTCTTAAGGTGGAGAAAAAGCTTGGTTTATTTCACAACCTTTACAGTTCAGTATGTTAGTAAAGTTACTTTTATTTTAAGCACCTTGCAAGTCTTTTACATCATCACACCCAAGTCTAAAAGCTTTTTTATTTTATTTATTTATTTATTTAAAAAAATTTACACACCAGTGCTGTGTCATTTTTCATTAGAATTGATTTATGACGCTCACATCGATTAGATTTCCCTCGCTATCTTTTTAATCCACTTCAATGCGTCTGTCCAAATTGTCCAAACCAACTCCTAAAACTTGGTCTGCGCAAAAAAAAAAGGTAAAAGTCATTTAAAAAAAATCAAATTAAATATTTTATTCACTTATATTTAAATATTTGTAAAAGCATATTTAAAGATCACCCTGAAGTCATCGCGTTCAAACATCACAAACCAAAGCGATCTTATTATTTCTCCAAGCGAGAGATTGAACGCGTGCTCTGGTGTCTCACAGTGTAACACGACTAAGATTCGATTCAGGTTCAACCTCTTTCAGACTCTACAACCGTCTCGCTCTCTCCCTTCTCCCGCGTATCGAGACGTCTCGGAGACGTGAATAAACAGTGGACACAAGGTCGTGTTATACTCAGTCTGATTTCATGAAGAAAGTCTAAGAGTACCGACACACGGAGGCGCAGATGTCCTAGTAATCTCAAGGAAACAAATAATTAGAAAAACACTTTGTTTAGATAAAACGTATGACATGGCAAAAGGCTTCCTGCGTGGGAAGTACGTCAGAAGATAGAACAAGGACAGTGGATCATGTTCTTTGCGATAGCTTAACCTAAACAAGCTTGGTCGGGTCATAAAGACCTAAATTATCACAGGACAGAGAAAGGACAACTGGACACCATAAAACCTGGAGTCAAGTCAGAATGATGATCCCACGCAGCAGGGTTAATGGGTCAAAGGACAGGGATCAAATTAAAGAAACAGGGACAGGATTTTCAGTGTAACAAGGACATGTATTGTCATCCTCTTGGGGCAGATTTGGTCATTTATTTAAACGCATCAACTTTTTCCTGGTTTTAGACGTCGCAGGATTTAAAGTGAAACCTGTAACTTGCAGTTCAGCTGCGACAAAAGCCTTTTCTTTCTTTCTTTCTTTCTTTCTTTCTTTCTTTCTTTCTTTCTTTCTTTCTTTCTTTCTTTCTTTCTTTCTTTCTCTTTCTTTCTTTCTTTCTTTCTTTCTTTTTAAAACCGCAGACTTTATCTGCATCTTTAACTCCTATCTCTTTCGCATGCACTCTGACTGGTACGAAGAAGTGAAAAGTCTGGACAGAGAAATGAATCATTCCTGATGTAAACTGGCAAATAAAGGAAAATATATGATAATTAGTATTTGTTGACCATCTACCTGCTCAGTTGACACAGAATAGCAGTGAACACACACCGGGCGGTAGGACGGATGCGACACCCGTCACAGGTACATGATATTAACTCATCAGTTGTTGATGTTTTTTCTTCCTTTTCACACACAAAAAAAACGGACTTATTTGCCAGGATATGAATATTGCGGAATAATAAGGAATATTAATTGCTGGTGGGTGGAGTCAGTAAAAAAAAAAAAAAAAAAAGCATAAGCATAAAAGTGACCTCAGATGTCTTTCAGAGACGCACAAGAATATTACACAAGTGACCGTAAACTCCAACTTACGGATAAGATAAAGTTACCGCACGGTGAATGTATCATTGGTTTATGGTTGAATGACTGTTTCCTCTTTCAAGATCATATTTTTAGACTTGCCCTCTTCTTCCTTCTCTCTCTCTCTCTTTGTGTCTCACACTCACTCATGCATGCATGCACAAATTTACATTAATCAGATTAATAAATACAAAGGCACACGGAACATACACCAAGAGAACAAAATACATTTAACCAAAATAATTAAATCCACTTCCAAAATGCTTATTTGTGTCCGTAAGTGCTGATTATAGCCAGTATACAATGGGTGCAATGAGTATTTGGACACCTGAGTCACACTTACTGTCTGGATTTCACTGGATTAGAAAACAGCATGCATTTCTTTCTAAAATTGCACATGAATGAGTCTGTTAAGGTATTTCAGTAATCAGATTTTATTTAGGTGCCAAGAGGTGGGCTCAGAAAATGCTTGGACCCTTTAATCGCTGCTTGCAGATATATTTGGCCCCTGTTGTGATGTCATCAGAATCATTCCTTTTTTTATTATTATTATTATTATTATTATTTCCTTTGAAAGACAGCTCAGGGATATATTTTATTTATGTTAATGTTAGGAATAGTGTTGCAGTTAATGCTTTTATTTATTAATTTATTTATTTTTAGTGCCTGAGCCCCAGAGGTGCAGGTTTATCAGATTCATGTGAGATTTTTGTACACATGATGCAAAGATGATTAAATTGCACAGAGACTTTTGCTGTCTTGCACAGTGTTGAAATGGCGCTACAATACCACGCAAACAGGAAGTGCATCATAAATGCTCCATGCACTGCTTGATGCGGGTCAAACGTCACGGTTTAACGGTTATGATGATTATGATGACATCCCCATCACTCCCCAGAGCGACTGTCTGGTACAGCAAACCCATCGGATCACAGAAAGAGTGGCTTTCTCATTCATCTGAGTTTAGTAAAGCAGAATCCTTGTCGTTGGCGTACCGTGTTAATCTGGCTGCAGGCAGCACCGGAGGTCTAAGGCCCATCATCGGTGCTTGTGACTTTAATTCTTATTTTGTTTCCTTTTTTATTCCATTTTAGATAAGCTTTATTTATGACAGCTATGTGTATTGTTGTTGATATTATCTTCAGCAAAGGAGAAGAAGAAAAAAAGCCTTTCTGGATCAGTAAAGTTTCACGTTCCGTGTTCGATTTCTCAGTTCTCAGATCCTGCACTGATTTTGTTCCCATCCTCCCCCCAAACCAAAAGCGGGCTTTAATCCAGCGACGCGATCGCACACTAGGATTAACGGATTAAATGAAATTCTTAGTGAATTTCTGAGCTGTTGTTTTTGTGTAAATGACTGAATTTCTGATTAATTTAAGTCCGATCTTTCCCAGGTTTCCAGGATCACAGCGTCTCGCGGGGAAAATGCCTGCTCCAAAAGTAGACCCGAAATCACTGGGGGTAATTTCTCTTCATATGTGTTTATTTATAACCTAGAATGATGGAATAAATGGAGTGTTTCTCAGCTTCAGAATGTGAGCTCCAACATATGAGATGCTCATAAATCATATAATGTAATAATATCTGTAATAACAGAAAAATATTTTTGAAAAAGCTTTATTTATTTATTTTGTTTCCAAAGATTGTCCAGATAATGATCGGAGTCGTGATATTCATGTTTGGTTTTCCATCCAAATATCTTGATGGAGCGGTGTCCGTCTACAGCGGTGTCATGCACTGGGGATCGCTTTGCGTATGTTCTCTTTGCCCTGCTTTAATATTTTACACTGTTGTGTTTGGTGGGAAAAAAAAAACACCTTATAATCTCAGTTTCGATTTATCTTTGGTCAGTTTCTCATCTCTGGTGCTCTGTCAGCTGCTACCGCGGACCAGTATCCCAATTTGGTGGGTAGACATTACGGCCTAGACTTATTTCTAAATTTAAATATTAAAAGCTCTTATCCTGGATATATATAAATTCCAAATCATTCGCAGGAGCCCTTGCAGCGCTCCATGACCGTTGGGAAAAATTAGGAGCATTATATTAGTGATTAAATATATCAACTTAATTGAATAGAGAAGCGTTTTGTGTTGTTAAAGTCATGTCGCTACCCTGATCCACGTCACATCTCGGTTTCTTCTCTCGTTAGGAGAAATCAGCTCTGGGTCTGAACCTGGTCAGTGCTGTGGCTGCGTTTGTAGCGGTCGTTATGTACTGCGTTGATCTGGCACGCATGTCTACAAGTCTATCAGAGAATGCTTTCAGTAAGAACATGTTAGACCCAACTACGGTCAGTATCTCACGGTTCTCATTTCACACACTCATTTCGTTTATATATGTACATCTGTATTGTTCACTAGAGATAAACATCAATTTGTTATTCTGAGATATAACACTTAAATATTTTCATATAAAAAATAAACGTAAGGAAAGTGCCATCATTTGAATTCCTTCTATTAAACTGCATTGTACCTGTGATAGCAGTAGTGCGTTCCATTTGTAATGGAAGTTGCGATTTCTGAGTTACCAAGCCGAAATGTCAAATCGAACGCCCCCTGAAGTCAGATTTTCAATCCAAAAGTTGGGAGAGCCTCACCAACCCCTGAGTTAAAAATCCAAAATGGCGCCCCCTGCCTGAACAGTAAGCAAAGCTGTAGTTTTATACTGTTTATTAAACTTCTGTCTGTCTTGTCAGTCGTCCAAGTTTTATCTGTGCTCACACTGATACGGTGTTTTGATGCATTAAATACCACATGATGTGTTGTGCTCATGTGATATTGCTAATTAATGGCTATCCGAGATAGTGAGCGAACTTGGCTTCCACCCAGTGAAATGTAAAGATTATTTGGCATAAACTTTGGTTCGATTTGCTGTAAAACACCAGTAAAGGACGATGAACCCAGTTGCGGTAAACTCCAAAGTGTGTAGCTTACAATTTGTTATGGAAACGCTTTGAAATCATGTACGGTGGAGGCGTCCAAATTGGTGTTCTGACTTGTACGAAGGGACCGTCGGATGTGACGACATTCCCAGGTCTGAAATCTCAGAATTCCAAGGCAGACGGGACACGGCCCAAGAACAATCACTTACTGTATTTCTCATGGGAATAAATAACATGCAGAATTGCTCAGCACTCAACGTGTACATGGTGATTGAAAGTTTGTGTACCCTTTGGAATTTTCTTATATTTCTGCCTAAATATGACCGAAATACATCACCAGAATTTCGCACAAGTCCAAAATGTAGGTAAGCACAACCCGACTGAGGAAAACGACCCATTGTTACATGTTTGTGAGTGGCAATATTCCTGGCATGTAATTTGAAGGTGAAATTCGAGTCAGGTGTTTTTACACAGTGGGCCAACAATCAGGTGCTGAGTGGACGCCCTGTTTTATTTAAAGCACAAGGATCTAAAATCTGATCTTCACAACGCATGATTTAGGACATGGACAGGACTCAAAGGTTACAAAATAATTTCTAAAGAGTTTGGATTTCACCAATCCAGTCAGACAGACAGACAGAAAATTCAAGATCATTTTAACCTTCTCCAGGAGTCATCAACCGAGAAAGATCACTCCAAGAGCAAGGCGTCCTCCCCACTGAAAATATGACCGACCTCGGGACAGCTTCACATCGTTAATGAGACAATGACTTGGGATTTACACCAGTGAATTCTGTCGGAAATTCTCCGAACATCTGTCTGTGAACTGAACATTGGTCATGCAGCAAGACAATCATCCTGAACACAACACACACGTTATTCTACCAGTTAATGGTTCAAGGCCAAGTCAATGGCCGACCTTAATCCAAAGGATTCCTGTGAGGAAACCTGGCAACATTCCTGAGATGAAGCTATTCTATATGGAGGAAAAGGGCTAAAACTCCTCCAAGCCAACGTGCAGGACTGCTCAACAGTTAGCGCAAGTCTTTAGTTGGAGTTAGGGCTGAGGGTCGGAAAGCTAAGCTGCACATACTTTTGCCACTCCCTCCGTACTGGGTCATTTCCCTCAATAAATAAATGACCAAGGATGAGATTTTGATTTGAAAATCTGATGGATGTTTTCGGTCATATTTAAGCAAAAATATTAACAACGTTTCATTAGAATAGCAGTCTGATGCCCGTCGGTTGTGTTTGTTTGGTTATTTATTCTGACACCTTCACATTTAAACATTCCTTCTTCTTTTTTTAGGTTATTCCACTCGGCACCTTTAGAATCCTCCTGGTGTTATCGATCCTTGAGGTCTGCATGTCCATCTGGACCCTTGTACTGATCTGGAAAACCAAAGGCTCCACTGAAGCTACGGTCAGTATTTCTTCAATTCTCTCCCTGCTCCTGAAGCACGTTTGAGGATTTAATATTTTAATATAAACGTGAAATGTAAAGCGTGTTCTTGAACAGATCGCTGTTTCCTTTCCTTCTCCAGGCTGAGGCAGAGGATTGTCCGATCACCAATCCATGAGAGTAACACGTCACCTCAACTTAAGGCACCTTCAGAGCTTTATGCGCATTGTGGTGTATGCTTAAAACATATGACATGAATAAAAAAAACATTGCTGAGGTCCCAAATGCACCCTGGGGTGCGCTTTTCTATTTTTTTTATCATTTTTATTTCATTGATGTGATGTGCTTTTCCAAAATCACACCAGACCGGTCAGGGCCTGGGTTAACAATGACTGCCTCCAGTGTTCATGGTCGACAGGGTGCTGGTGGAAACTGTGCTACTGGTGGCTGAAGATGACATACCTGTAGAGCTATGGAGATGTCTGGGAGATGGGGTGGTGGATTTTTTTTGCCCAGGATGTGAGATTCCATTCCTGAGAAATGGAAAAGTGTGTTGGAACCTATTTTCAAGAAGAAGAAGAAGCGTGATGTACAGAGCTGCAGTAACTCCAGAGGGATACAGCTGATGAGCCATACCATGAAGATATGGGAAGAGTTGTTGAAACTAGGTTAAGAAGAAACGTGACGATCAGCGAGCAGCGTTAGGGTTTCCTCCTGAGAAAGAGCACTGCAGATGCTATGCTAGTTTTGAGAATGTTAACGGAGAAGTACAGAGAAGTCAGGAGTTCCACTGAGTCTTTGTGGATTGAGGAAAAGCATATAAACATGCCAAAGGGTGCCAGGAGGGGAACTGTGGTCCAGCATTTTGGACAGGAATGTACTGTGCAGTCTCACGACTAGGTAGGGTTTTTTTTTTTGAGGGGTTACTGGTGAGACAATGAATGTTTATATACATGTTTTAATGCATGTGAGAACAAACTAATAACTAATTAGTGTGCTTGCTATGCAAAGCACACTATTGTTCTTCAATTTTCAATCTTTTCACCCGTTTTTTCGGTCCCCTACTCCTCCAAGGGCTTTTGAGCTAGAGACACCGTTACAACTCGGATACGTCCGTGCCGATCCGGTGATGACGGCTTGTTCAAATAGTTTCGAAATTCCTTGTCGTTCGTCCAATATTCCTGGTTTTCCGCGAACTTCCTGGAAAAATCTGTCCAGTTCTATGACCTTGAGGAGCCTTTTTCCCTGTCTCGTGTCCGTGTCGCCGCTTGAAGAGTCATGATTGGTCGGAGAATGATGCCTAGCGGCCTCGCCGGCCAATCAGCTGTGGGACTGGGGTGGTGCTTAAAGCTTATCCAAACGCAAACCTGCACCCACACCGGCCCTCCATGGCTCGGATTGCCCACCCCTGACCTAGGGTGTGAGAGGGAGGCTGCTTGTTCAGGAGAAAGGCGATTGGGACGGGCCCCGTCTTACCGAGTGACTGGCCAAAAGGTCAAGACTGGGAAGTGAACACAGACAATAATAAAGGCTTGGCAGGTTTACACACTTGAGATTTCTCTTACAGTCTGACTCATTGGAGCCCTCGGTGCCATTTGAGCAAGAACACTTTGCATTTTCTCTGCAGAAATGCATTCCAGTGCCTTACATGTTCTGCTATAGGTTCTCAGGAAATGGTTTGTGGGTCTTTCTTTCTGCACAATCAGAAGTAGCTGTTGCAAAGTGGGCTCAGAGATAAAAGCTTTCAGTTTGCACAAATAATAGCATCATTTCAACACAAGCGTCTTTGTTTCAGTGCTTTTTAAAGGTAAAATTTGTTTTGTTTTGGGGTTTTTTCTCGAAATCCCACTGCTTTAAATGTCACTGATAAGTTAATTGACAAATATATGTATAAAAAAACCCAACGGAACAAGAGGATCATCCATGGTATATCGAAATAAGTATTTTAAAGTGACAAGAATATTCATCTGGCCACCAGATGTCAGTGTGGTGAGATGT
Source organism: Chrysichthys thysi (assembly GCA_030068315.1). NCBI lineage: Eukaryota > Metazoa > Chordata > Actinopteri > Siluriformes > Claroteidae > Chrysichthys > Chrysichthys thysi. The sequence continues at coordinate 9,932 of JAQLOM010155655.1, forward strand.
TTTAAACATTCAAATTTACCAGTTAAGTTTCTGAATTTGTGACCCGTGCTGGCATGATGAGTCGGAATGCGGACAGGGTTATTATGAGCCAAGAGGTAAAACACGGTTTTGGTCAAAATTGAGATTTTCTCAAAAATGCATCCATAAAGTCCTCATTTATTGAGCCCCATGGAAAAAAAACAGCAAGAAAAACCTCCCAAACTACTTTTATTTTAAGGTTTTGTTCATATGCTCATTCATATGGCTTCATTAATTAGTCCTTTGCCTTAATATGCCTCTTGCTCACGGCGAGGCGGGACGGGGGAATTCCCCTACCCGTGCTTGGTATCGTTGTGAAGCGTATTTCATCTACTTCCTGATAATACACATGGAATTCCCAGTGATGCTTTTATGACCCAATGGAAAGCGAGTTTCCAAACCCCATTAGACGTAAACACAAGTGGCTAGTTGCTAGGCGGTCATTTGTCGTCTGATTTCAACAAACCACGCCTCTTTCTGAAGGTCTTTAAATGGACAGTGTGGAAAGAACAATAACTCCCTTTCAAAAATTTCCTCATTCCGACTCATTATTCCAGCACGGGTCACGTTTATTGTCTCAGATGTTTCAATCTCTTGAACATTCTCTTTCTGCCACTTTAAAGGTCCAGTATACCGGATTAAACCAGTTATACTCAAACCTACATAGGAATAACATCCATGAGACGCTCCAGTCAGGGTTACGGCCTCACCATGGCACAGAGACAGCGCTGGTTAAAGTGGTAAATGACCTGCTACTGGCCTCTGATAAGGGACGTGTCTTCTTGTTTGTGTTGTTTGAATTTGCTGCTGCTTTTGATACCAGCGATCGTCCTGTTCTCCTTGATAAACTGGAAAACATTGGAGTTAAGGGAACAATCCTGTCTGGGTTCAGGGCTAATTTGACTGAACGTTAGAAGTTTGTAGATGTAAATTATAAATATAATGACAAATTGTGACTTTGAGCACCAGAGGAAAAGTTTGATGTTCCACAAGGTTCTCGCTCACAGGTCTACTACTTTACATATTAAAAAAAGTAAATATTTAAAATTTCTTAAATATGCTGCGTCTGGGTAGCATTATTCATAAATACGGTATTAGCATCCAGTGCTATACTGTTCACACACAGTTGTGTGTTTTAGCGGAGGCTAAGCTTCATAAAAGAGCGGCTCCAGCTTGATAAAATTGAGGAACATGTAAAGGACATTAGACATTTGATTGATTATCTTCGTTCTACTTAATTCTGATAAGACACATGCTCTTGGATGAGGAACACATGCAGCTAGAAGTACAGTTTCTGATTGTACAGTAACTCTGGATGGCCTTTGTCTTTCACCGTGCACAGAAGGAAAGACGTGGCATGATTATTGGCTGCAGTCTTTTGTTTGAAGCTCAAGTAGATAAAAAACCCAAAAACATTTGCGTTACTGCATTTACGTCAGCCACAGACAAAATCACCAACACAACCACCAGAGACTTCCTTTGAGTAAAGAGCAGTAAAGCTTCAGCAGAGCAAAAGGCCAAGAAAACATTTTATCACCAGGTAAACTCTTTTGTTTTTCTCACTGTTATTTTTTTCCCATCTTTGCTTTTTTAAAATTTAATTGTATGCATTCTTAAAAAAAAAAAAAAGACAAAAAAAAAACAAAAAAACAAGTGTGACATTGCGATGACAAATCTGGAGGTTTTTTTTTTTTTTAAATATTTAATTTAAAACTGTAAATAACATTTATAACATTTTAATAAATGTAAAACAAACAAAAAAAAAATAAGAAGAAGATTTCAGTGAGTTTAATCCTGAACATCCAGCGAACAAGGTGCCAGATTTAATTTAACAAATTTGATCGGCTCCTCTGTACAACTCATAAAACGTTTGCTGAAATTACGAGTAATTAATAATAAAACGTGACATGATATAAAAAAAAAGAATGTAATTTATCACATGGTGAATGAATGAATAATTGTACGTATGAATTTCAAAAAGTGTGCGATTAAATAATAAATATTATGTTATTCATTCAAGAGGATTCACTTCCTCACCACCTGAAACATAACAGTTCAGTTAGATCAATAAACGTCACAATAATGTGGTGATTTCTGCATAAAGAATGTTAAAAAGTTTGATTTTGAAAGGAGGAGGTTTTTCATTGCCACATAATACAGCATTGATGTAAAGTGTAAGGACTAAAACACTGCGTGTGTGGTGTTATTAAAGTAAAGTAATCAGTGATGGGATGGAGCGATGACGCGGAGACACTGTTACCAGGCGGAAGTCGATAATTTTCCCGTAACACGACCAGAAATGTTTTATTCCTCTTATACCGCAGGGGTTTCACAAGCATATCATGAAAGAATCACAAAATATACTTTCATCTGTTTATAGTTACATATAAAACATTATGAATCACCTGAGAATCCGATTGATTTCTTTTCTAAGGTACTCTCCCGTCGCAATGCTAGAATATTAGAATTTAAGTAATGTGTACTGAAATAGAGTACATAGAGTTTATAGGGTTTTATTTCGGTTACATCATTACTTAATCACTTTTTTTTTTATTTACATAAATTCTACATGATCACTTTCTTATTAAAAACACTTTCTTATTCATCTCCACACTGCTAAAATGAGGCCACTGTGCCGGAAATTTCTGTGGGTGAGATGTGAAACTGTTGTGTTGGGCTCAGATTCCAGATGCTTTGCTGCATGCTGTTTAATTGGGGTTTTTTTTTTGGTTTTGTTTTTTGCCCCCCTCCACCCAACCCCCACCTCCTCACCCCGACCCCTCACTTAGACCACAGAGCACTTCCTACACTTTGTAGCAAGCCAATTTCTTCATGTGTTAAAAAAAAACCAAGGTCAGCTTTAGTTTTACGCTAGGTTCGGTTTATTTCAGAGGTTTTACAATTCGGATCACTGGTATGAAAATCCAGTAGGATGCATGGCTTAGAATACAGTGAACCCCCCGCAACATCGCAGTTCACCTATCGCGGGTTCGGCGCATCGCGGATTTTCAAAATTTATAATAAAATATAATTTAAAGAAATGTTCATTCAAACATTAAAAGAACATTTAAATGGAAATAAAACAGTACGCGCTGTATTTCATCAGCGGATGAATACACAGTG
>JAQLOM010155662.1:0-13071 GCA_030068315.1 Chrysichthys thysi
AAACCCATCTTTTCATCTTCATTCCTTTTAACAGAATTCAGCCACAGCATCACCTGATGGGTTTTCCCAAATCACAACTTATTTATCAAGAACTACTTACATTATTCCCTAATTCTGATTTGTTGACTAAGTGGTTTTATTTTTGTCCCTTTTTATTGTCTGTTTTTCCCCTGTAATTGCTCTTGGTGCACTTTGTTTAACTTACTGTAAGCTTTATTATTTAAACATGATCGGTGATATTATGCCTATTTATTAGGACCATAAAGGTTTTTTTTAATAAGTGACAGTGTATATTTTTAGTATTTTTTAGTATAACTGAAACTGAAAGTTTTTTTTTTTTTATAATTGAAAGTCCAATGACAGTTATATAGGCTAAGAAATATAAGACCTTAGAAATAAATATAACTTTGATAATGATGTAATCTGTAAAATGCCGCCCCAATAGAAATTTTTATTAGCTAAAGTAGCAGATCTGGAGGGTTCGTGGTCATAGACTGTGAGGAAGAACATTATGCTGACAGTCTGTGTGAAAAGGATGGGAGGGTCCATTGATTGTTATCCATTTCAGTAACATCACCAACTTCAAAGGGGACACCAAACCCCAAAATTGACAGCATTTAAACCTAGGTGTTTGTCTTTATCTTGCATTTGTAAATCAACTGGCTTGTATTTTTTTTATATTTTGAGCAACCGTAATTAAAGGTCTGTATTCTGTCTGACAGTGTGTTCATGGAGACAGACATTTTTAACAAGATACACTATAGGGACAAAGGTTTGTGGACACTTGACCATCACACTGATATATGGTTCTTCTTCAAACTGTTAGCATAAAGTAAAAAACACACAATTGTCTAGGATGACTTTGCATATTGTAGCATTATAATTTCCCTTAACTGGAATTAACAGGCCCAAATTACAACCCGAGTTCCAGAAATGTTGGGACGTTCTTTAAAGTTGAATAAAATGAAAACTAAAAGACCTTCAAATTATATGAGCCAATGTTTTATTCACAACAGAACATACAGTAGATAATGTAAGGAGGAGGGAGACCTTCCTGCATGTTATGAGCATTCAGTTCAGAAGCCAGCATCTCTGATGGTATGGGGTACATAAGTGCATACGGTATGGGCAGCTTGCATGTTTTGGAAGGAACTATGAATGCTGAAAGGTATATAAAAATTTTAGAGCAACACATGCTCCCCTCCAGACGACGTCTATTTCAGGGAAGACCTTGTGTATTTCAGCAGGACAATGCAAAACCACATTCTACAGCCATTACACTTTCACATATAGAGAACATTTGGTGCATCATTAAATGAAAAATATGTGAAAGACGACCATGAACTCTTCAGCAGCTGGAACCCTATATCAGGCAAGAATGGGACCAAATTCCAACACCAAAACTCCAGAAACTCATAACCTCAATGTCCAGACGTCTTCAAACTGTTTTGAAAAGACGAGGAGATGCTACACCATGGTAAACATGCCCCTGTCCTAACTATTTTGAGACCTGTAGCAAGCATTAAATTTGAATTGAGCTCATTTTGCGCATGAAATTGTAACATTTCTCAGTTTAAACATTTGTTATGTTATCTATGTTCTACTGTGAATAAAAAATTGGCTCATGTGATTCAAAAGTCTTTGTTTTTATTTTATTCAAATTTAAAGAATGTGCCAACTTTTCTGGAATTCAGGTTGTATGTTCCTGCATGACAATGCACTTGTTCACAAAATGAAGTCAAAGGAAGACATGATTTCCTGAGGTTGGTGTAAAAGAACTTGAGTGTTCTGCACAGAATCCTGACCTCAACCCCACTGAACCCCTTTGGGATGAACTGGAACACCAACTGCACCACAGACCTCCTCACCCATCATCAGTGCATCACAGCCATGCTCCAAAATGCTTTCCTAGTGGAAAGCCTTCCCAGATGAGTGGTTGTTATTATAACAGAAAAGAGGGAACGGAATATGGAATGGCATGTTCAACAAGAACAGAGTGATGAGGTGATCTGGTGTGCAACAACTTTTGTCCATATAGCGTATTAAAATTCCAGCTTAAGCTCACACTGTACGACACCCATCATCAGTTGTGCCAACAGCATATTGAAGAAAGCGAAGGATTTTCATTTAGCACTTTAGAGTGTTTGACATGAGGTTCCTTCAAATGCAAAACTAGTAATGGATGATCCTCCCTAAACCAGGTTTGTAATTCCTCAATATTAATTCAAATAATTCAATTCAATTCAATTTTATTTGTATATTTTTATTTGTAAATTATATTAGTAGTCAAACAAAACCCTCCAGTAAATGTGCTATTGTACGATTAAAAAAAAACCCTAACACCAATTAAAACAAGAGTATCTTCAGTTCCATTAATTACTGAGCCAAATAATAGTTTTACAAAAAAACACACAACATTTTTGTATCTAAAATTTTCAGCTCACCTATAAGAAGCTTTAGTATTTGACCAAAATCACATCTTCAGATCTTCAGTGAATAAAAAAAAGCTGCAGGATATAAAACAGAGTTAAACTTAGCTGGAAGGTTTGTAAAATAAAATATAGCCAACCAGTTTTTTTTAACCTCTTGCTTAGAACCTAAAGGATTAGTATACTGAATGAGGATTATCTTGTTGACTGAAACAGTGTTTGAATTTCTTATAACGGTCTGATGGTTAGAAGATAAATCTTGAGTACTGCCTCTTGCACTTGGCTTTGAACGTCATTAAACAACTTCTTGTACTGAACTAACTGTTGTTTATCAGTTCTTTCTGGGAGAACGGTTGTTAAGTGTGCAACCGAAGCTGGAGGAAGCAACAAGAGAAACCTGCCTAGTGGAACAGAAGTTACAGGGTTGAACACAGTATTTAGAAAGACCAAGGAGAGGACACAACAACAACAAAGGGAAAAAAACAATAGGACATTATAGGTCAATAAAAGTTTACAGAGCATCAAGACAAAATTTCACCCAGGGTTGCACATTAGTCACTCATAAATGAACAACAGAAAATGTGATAATTGTGATAATATTTCTGGGGCCACAAATATGATTTGTTTCTGTTTCTTAATGATTGCTGTAAGGGTTTGTTTTAAACACATAATAAAAGTTCTATTAATAGGTTACGCCAGCATAGAGAGGATATTTTAGTGCTTGCTATCTTTTCAGGTTGGCTAATGATGATAAACCAATCTTTCTGTCCAGTCTTATCCAGCTGTGGGTGCATATTTTCGTTCCAAACAAGCAGAAGTCAAATTTGAATCTATTGAAATCCAAGCTCAGCTGATTAAACTAGTGAAATCGGGTGAGGCCTATGCTTGGCTGGAATGTAAACCTACACCCATAACGGCCCTTTGTGGATAATCCTGAACACCCCTGGCATAAATGGTTGGTACTGTTAGGGTACTTCAAGTGAAGATAGGTCATGCAGTGTTGAGATGGGTGGGATGTTGTGTGGGAGTGCCGATGCTGAGTGTGGGATGCTGATGCTGAAGATCTGAAACAGCCTGACCAGAAGTACTAGATGCATGAACATGACCAGATCACATGAAAGTAATCATCTTGTCATGCCTGCACCTGTACAGCTTGCCTCAAACTCCATTTTCCATGAGCACACACACACAGACAACATGGCCATCACTGCTCTGCACACACACACAGACACGGACCCCAACTCCCATGAACACTTCCACACCACTCACGGTCACCTGCCATTTGGTGCAGGTGCAATCAATCAGAGCACACCCACACCCCCACCACAGACTTTGTCTGTTGCTTCATGAAGCATTAGTCTAGCTCCCTTGTGTCTGTTTTTGCCAAGTCATTTGTTATTGTATTTGAGATTCTGGTTTTGACCCTGTTGGGTATGTTTTTGGATTCTCATCTCTGGTTTGTCTGCACTATCCTGCTTTTGATAAGTTGAGTTTTGCCTGCAGAATGTGTACCTCTGCTGGATTATTTTTAATAAACAAACTGCTCTGTGAATGTATCCTGTCTCATCTGGCCTACATAACACATCTTTGGAAGCTGAGACGTATTTACAGTTCTTGCTATTGCCAAAATTCAGGTATTATTGATGTATGGTGAGATGTGGCATGTGCAAAATCTTTTTTATATTGACTGTGTATTGCAGGACATAGACAATGTATTGTTGGGTATGGTTTGCCAATTTATTACTGTATGTGCTCCAAGTTGAGATCAGGCAACCATTTGTCAGTTGGGAAGGATGTTGTGTCACCATGATTTAATAGGGGTTTATAAACTGGTGATATTTTTCTTGCTTTGACTTAAATTTCTCATGGACCCCCGTCAAACAACACTGAATATTGCTGAAAATTTTTTTTTTTGCATTATTTCCTTTCAGTTGAACTACTACTACTACTCCTTTCGGCTGTTGCCTTCAGGAGTCGCCAAGGCAAATCATCTGTCTTCATCTGAACCTCTGATGTACTAATTTCTGATCCTATCCATTCTTGTCACTCCCAAAGTGAACCTCAGCATTTTCATCTCTGCCACCTAGAGCTCTCTCTCTTGACGTTTCCTCAGCACCACTGTCTCTAGGCCATACAACATTGCTGTTCTCACCACCATCTTGTACACTCTTTTATCACACAAAATCCCAGACACTTTTCTCCACCTGTTCCAACCTGCTTGCACATGCTACTTCACTTCTTTTCAACGTTCTCCATTGCTCTGGATTGTGGACCCTAAGTACTTAAAATCTTCCTCCTTCTTTATCTCTCCTCCCTGTAAACTCATCGTTACACTTGGGTCCCTCTCATTCACACACATGTACTCTGTCTTGCTGCGGCTAACCTTCATCCCTCTCTATTCCAGAGCATACCTCCACCTCTCTAGATTTTACTCCACCTTCTCCCTGCTCTTACTACAGATCACATTGTCATCTGCAAACATCACAGTCCATGAAGATTCCTGTCTAAACTCATCTGTCAGCCTGTCCATCACCATAGCGAACAAGAAGGGACTAAAGGCTGATCCATGATGCAGTCCCACCTCCACCTTGAACTCCTCTGTCACACCTATAGCACACCTCACCACTGTCCTACAGCTCTCATACATGTCCTGCATCACTCTAACATATTTCTGTGTCACTCCAGACTCCCTCATACAGTACCACAGCTCTCGGCACCCTGTCATAGGCTTTCTCTAGATCTACAAAGACACAATGCAGCTCCCTGTGACCCTTGCTGAACTTCTCCATCAACATCCTCAAACCAAATACTGCATCTGTTGTACTGTTCCTTGGCATGAAACCATACTGCTGCATGCAAATGCTCACTTCTGCCCTTAGTCTAGCTTTCACTACTCTTTCCCATGACTTCATTGTACGGCTCATCATCTTTACTCCTCTGTAGTTGCCACGGCTCTGCACGTCTCCCTTGTTCTCAAAAATTGGCACCTGCACACTTCTCCTCCATTCCTCAGGCATCCCCTCACTCTGTAAGATCTTGTTGAAAAACCTGGTCAAAAACACTACTGCTACCTATACTAGACACTTCCAGACCTCCACGGGTATATCATCAGGACCAACTGCCTTTCCACTCTTCATCCTCTTCAATGTCCTCCTCACTTCACCTTTACTGATCTTTGCTGCTTCCTGTTCCACAACAGTCACCTCTTCTATTCTTCATTCTCTCTCATTTTCCTTATTCATCAATTCTTCAATCTTACCATCACACTTCTGGTACCTGTTGAGACATTCCCATCTCTATCATTAATCACTGATCCTGCTGCACGTCCTTCCTATCTCTATGTCTCTGCTTCGCCAACCTGTATAAATCAGTCTCTCCCTTCTTACTGTTCAGCCTAGCATACAAGTCATTGTACGCCCTTTATCTGGCTTTTGCCACCTCTACCTTTGCCTTATGCTTCATCTCCCTCTCCCTATACTCCTGTCTGCTCTCTTCTGTCCTCTCAGTGTCCCACTTCTTCTTAGCTACCCACTTCCTCAGTATACACTCCTGCACTACCACATTCCACCACCAAGTCTCCTTATCTACTTTCCTTCCAGAGGACACATCAAGAACTCTCCTTCCCTGTCTCCCTCATCACCTCAGCTGTAGTTTGACCACCGTCTGTCTCAACTCCTCCCTCAAAACCACACAGCTCTCATCGTCTTTCAGCTTCCACCACTTTGTCCTCTGTTCTGCCTTTGTCCTCTTCGTCTTCCTCACCACCAGAGTCATCCTACACACCCAACACTTTGCCCTACCACTACCTAGCAGTCACTAATCTCCTTCAGATTACATCATATAAACAAGATGTAATCCACCTGTGTACTCCTGCCTCCACTCTTATAAGTCCCCCTGTGTTCCTGTCTTTTCTGGAAGAAAGTATTCACTACAGCCATTTCCATCCTTTTTGCAAAGTCTACTACCATTTGTCCTTCTGCATTCCTATCCAGGATTCCAAACCTGCCCATCACTTCCTCATCACCTCTGTTGTCTGCACCAACATGTCCATTGAACTCTGCCCCAATTACATTCCGAACAAACTCCTCCTTCAATATGACTCCTACTCTATTTCTCTTTCCATCCACACCATGGTAAAACAGTTTGAACCCCGCTCCTAAGCTTCGAGCCTTGCTACCTTTCCACCTGGTCTCCTGCACACACAGTAATTCCACCTTCCTCCTTTGCATCATGTCAACCAACTTTCTAGCTTTTCCTGTCATAGTCCCAACATTTGAAGTCCCTACTCTCAATCCTACACTTTTGCCTTTCCTCTTCTCCCTCCGCCTACACACACGCATTCCTCTTCTCCTTCTTCAACCAACAGTAGCCCAATTTCACCCCCCTGGGGCTGCATTGGATTAATAAATGTAAAACAAGGTCTCCTAAAGTAAGGGTTGCAAACTCATATGGAGTTGCTTGATTAACAAAAAAGAATCTTGCAATTTCCCAGTTAGTTTTATTCACTTGTTTTACAAATTAACAGAAATGATGCTCTATGTATGAAAACACATTCTGTATTTCAAAATGTTAATAGGAGTTGTGTTCAATTACCGTAAGCTACATTTAAATGAAGAGTGTAGATGCTATTTTGAGTACTAATAATGATCGCTCTTTCTATTATTGTTAATGTTTGAAATTTTAAAACCTCTCATGACACCTTCCAAGTTACTGAAAGGTTTGTTTCGCATATCAGTGATCTGGATTTTCTAACTTAATAAATATATTTGAATATAAGGACAGAATTTACTATTTGAAATGCAACAGAATGCATCATGCAACTGTGGAAGAGGTTTAAAGAGAGATAGAGCTTATCAGCCTGATTAACATCAGTGTACATAGAAAACTGCAAAACACTGATGGGGATGTCTTTGCTCTGACTTTCAAAAGGTAGTGGATGTGGTTTGTAATCCCTGCAAGTGCATCAAATGATGATCAGCTTGCCATTGCAAGGCTCAGAAATCAGTTGGCTCAAATGCTGACAACATTTCCTGGAAAGTCTTGGAGCTTTGGGTTAGAAATGTGTAGACTTTCACCAAGAATATTTCTAGATACCTTGTCTACAAGCATAATTGGAAAAATCTTTGTAAATTCTTTCTATATATCTTTCAGTATACAAGTTGTATTTCTAGCTTTAAATGATCTGTGGAACTGACTTTTTCCTCTTCCTTATTTAGTGTTCCTCTAACTTAGATTTTCCTGTATACATGAAAGTGAATTTTAGTCATGTTTATCTCTTACTTAAGGATATAAAGTTAGACCAGTTTCACCATCAGTGAAACACCATCAGTTCTAATTTAATTTAACATAAACCTGTTAGAATGTCACATCTGCCATTCTCCATTTTCAAACCAGGTATATTTACACCTTGGTGGATTTGCCAAGTAGAAAGAACTCTTCGTTCTCTGCAGAGAAATGGAGACAATCTACAGTAACAATAGGATTCCCTAATAACAAAATAATAATCTTTCACATTCTAATCTTTTTATTTTTGATCTTTTGCATCTTCGTGTTGCTGCACATCCCTGTATATGTAACAAGCAGAGTGTATGCACATTTTTCACCTGTTGGTGCATATTAATATCTTAATAGTAATTATTAAAATAACATGAAATACAGCACTATTGACTTCAGACCAGGTTTTTGTTGGTCACTTGTGCAATTACTTTCAACTGCCCCAAGACACAAATGCTCCATTAATGTGGCTGACCACACCTCAAGTTAAGATCAACGTACCCATGGGCACTCACATGGGCACAAATGCATGTGCTAAATAGCATGGGCACTGGACACGATGACAACTGCAACAGTCTCAAACTAGCAAAGACTCTTCCAAAGGGGAGTTGACATGAAGTAGAAGTCGGCCAACTGTGAGGATTGTTTGACTGAGATGGGTCAGTACCACAAAGTTCACCTTTGTGGAATGTGTTGCTTTTTTTGTGGAATGTGTTGCTTTTTTTGTGGAATGTGTGGCAGTCCTCAGCATCAAGTGGCAGAGTGCCTCACACATCACTTGTTGAAGGTTCCACAGAAATCATCTGTGCAAACTGCCTCCTCCACTCACTCACCCACTGCAAGGCCTTCTAGAGTATCATCTCATTAGTCTTTTTCCATTCTGGTTCGGATAAAACACCCAGAAGGTGGGTAACTCTAAGTGGTCTCATGGATGAGTGGGGTGCTCATGGATCAGAACAAAGTCACTGCCATCAACAAATGGCCAGTGCCATTGTCAAAGCCCAAAAGAGAGGTTTCTGGGCTTTGCCAACTTCTACAGATGGTTCATCAGGGGCTTCAGCTCTATCATGAGCCCCTGCACCTCTCTGCTGAGGAAGGGGTTGAAAAAACTAAGGTGGAACACAGCAGCTGAACATCTTTTTTTTTTTTTTATCTTTTACTGGTAACACCAGACCTTGAATTTCCCTGGTAGGAAGCTTTAATTAATCTTGCTCAGACCATCTGAGAGCCGGGATGTGACAGAGTGTGTCTTGTCTGTGTGCTTGTTGGACAGGGCAGTGGTGTAAAGCCTTCCAGCCTAGCAAGATATTCTTGCTATTGACTAAGAGGAACTTTTGTCATTCCTGACTCCTTTCTGGATTGATAGACTGTAGGACTTGGCTTTTCAGGAGTCTGGGGGTGCATGCTGCTGTCTAAAGTATGTCAGCTCTAGCCAGGACTTGCTGACTTGATTGGAATCTGACTTCTTGGTCCATCTGTCTTCCACCAATTAGGATGATCTTAAATACTGTTGTGAAAAGCATGGGATAGACAGAACAACCATAACATGATTATTGCTATCCCTTTCTCTGGCTGGTGCCAACCAGTTGAGATCTCCTGTGTTATGTAGCAGACATGGAAGTTGTTGAAGTAGTTTGCTACTAGGAGCTGGATGCATGATGGTATATGTAAGACTTTGAGAGTGAAAGTGATGAACTAGGTATAATCAGACCAATAGGCATTTGAAGATCCTACCAAATCTAATTTCCTATGCTTGGCTGTCTAAATTTGTTCCCTGATCATGGCCGAGTGCTCCACACAGCCAGTAAACCCTGGGATGCCTTCCTTCTGACAACTGACATCAATGTAACTGTTTTCCAGGACAATAATGTCTTCCCTCCACATTTAGCAGGGCAATAACTCTGAATTGGCTGTTGTGGGTGCTTTCCTCTTTCTATATGATGAATGTGGTCACCACTTTGCTCCATTCTGATGAGATGGATTAGGTTTCCCAGGAAATACTCATCAGCTTCCACAGGAGCTTCAGGGGAATAGGGCAGTTCTTGTATACCTTATAGAGTACATTGTTTGGTCCAGCTGCTAATACAGCTCTCTCTTACTCTAACACGTGTTTGAATTCCAAAATGGCCTGTTCCCAAGTTAATCAAGCAGCCGCGCATTGTCCACCTGGAAAAATATACTGGCCTGAAGGACAAAATCATCGTGTGGGCAATTAACCAGCTATTGTGCACCCAGGCATTCACAAGACTCAACAGCGGCTTCACAGTAAATAATGATGGCCCATTATGCTCACAGATATTCACTGGTTCCTTTCCTCATGTTCCTCTTTTGCCCAGGGCAAGGTCCAGTCAACCTTCCCAGGTGGAATGAGGTTCCCACAGGCCACACCACACCATTTTTCTGAATGGTATAGCAGTTTCCCTCATCTGTGGCGTGTGAACATGTGAGACAGGGTGTGTCATTGCTGAAGCATTACATTTCTGCACTATGTTGGTATGGTAACAATAATGGCTTGCTCATCTATAGTTAAAATGGTTACAATTGACAAAATTCCGATTTGGTGCCAGTATAGCAATATGAATGCAGTCATTTGTTCTGATAACATTTGGGAAACTGGCCATTGCTGCAAATTGCATTCATTCACCTTGTCAGGAACTCTGATGTGCTAACTTGTGAATATAATTGTGTCAACCAATACAGCTGATATGATGGCACATAATGATGGCTTGGACATCCCCCAACCATTCTGAGGGTTGCTATGTACACATATTTCATTTTGATCTCTTTAAACTTTGAAACAACCTAGCACAGACCTCCATGAGAATGGTTCCAGGTAAATTTATTGCAAGAAAATCTTTGAAGTGTATAAAAACACATTCCCACCTTCTTCTTCAGTTAGTGTGCTCTTTTTACAATATCAAAAAGGTCTTATAGACGATGCATCACCTTCTCTAGCCTATTAATAAATCTGTGAATGAATAAATTACTTCATAGCTGTTTGTAACCTGTAATTAGTTGCAATTAATATTAATATACAGTTAATATTAATATTAATAAGTTAATACATTCACTACCAAGAAAAGTTAAGCACCCAGACGGAATGATGGAAATGAAATGAAACTGTACATGTTGAAAGGTCATGTGACTGTTTTGCAATGGTTGCAGATCAAACAGGTAAGGGAGAAGGCAGTATGGGCACACTGCTGGCCAGCAACTGAGCCAATAGGGTGTGGCACCCCCTTGGGCCTGGATACAAACAGTGATTCGGAGCCGAAGAGTCATACAGCTGTTGTATCTTCTCCTGTGGCAATTTGGCCCACAGCTGTTGTAACCTTCTCTCACAATCCGGCAGATCAGCACTGGGTTGGAGTTGTTCTAAATGAACAATGGATAGGAGAGGGGGTGAGGATCAGTGAGTGTCAAAGCCAGTATCCAGAATGAAACAAGGAACATCAGTGAATATATCAAGAAGATGGCCCCCAGGATAAACTGATGAAAGAATGTTTCAGGCAGCAGAAGACAGAGGATGAGGAGGAGGAAGAGAATCATGGGATACCAAGTAAAGCCATGGAATATACCACCGGCAAATATAGGAAGTGGCTGACATCAAGAAATTGTCCCACTGGTTAGAAAAAGGAACCCTGAAGGACAGCCCAGAAGCTCTAATTGTGGCAGCACAAGAACAGGCCCTAAGCACCAGACCCGTAAAGGCAGGGGACTACTACAAGAGACAGGACCCAAGGTGCAGGTTGTGCAAAGACACCCTTGAGACTGTCCAGTACATAGTAACTGGGTGCAAGATGCAAGCTGAAGCAGCATACACTGAAGCATCTGTGCCTAGTATTGGCTACAAGCCAAGTCCCAGTGGGAGACACGACTGAAAGTGATTGAGAAAAACAGAGCCAAGGTCATTTGGGACTTCAAGTTCCATACAGACAAGCAGTTGCTGGCCAACCAACCTTACATAGTGGTGGTGGATAAGGAGCAGAAAACAGCAGTAGTGACAGATGTGGCAATCCCAGCTAACAGTAACATCAGGAGGAATCATGAGAAGACCCAAGATAGATGAACCAAGAGCTGAAGGAACAACTGGAAAAGATGTGGAAGGTAAAGTCCAAAGTAGTCACCATAGTAATAGGAGCATTAGGGGCTGTGACTTCCAAATTGGAGAGAGGCTCCAACAGATTCCAGCAGGGGCATGTTTACGTTAGGGTCCGATGGGGCCTGGCCCTACCAGATGTCGCTGGGGAACAGTGAATGACATGATCAAAAAAAATTTAACAAGAAGTAATATAATTTTTGCTTTGTAACTCACATTATTTTGTGTTTATTACATTTGAAATGATCGCATATTCCCACGCATTCCAAATATCTTCCTGTACCTGTTGTGTAAAGTCAGTGTTTCGTGAAGCAGTCTTCCCTTGGTGAGCATGGGGTGCACTGAACAGCGGCCCGTCAGTGTTTGTTTAACCATGAGAGCTATTAGAAACAGTGTGTTCATGTTCAACACGCTTTCAAAAAGAGTTATTTCCTCACTGATTCCTCTTGTGTTTGTCCTTTTTCATCTTTGAACTTCTTTGTTGTTCATCCAGAGCTTTCTTCCAGATTCACACCCCCACTATTCCGTAAGTATTTTGCTCCATTATACTCCATTTCTGAAAACAGATACCCTCAAGATCCAACCTAGTGGTCTTTTAAAGAAAGTGTTTTACTTTCGTGTTAGCATTGCCTCCTTTGTTTTCAAATTTATTACATTTAAGTAATGCACATTACAATGCTGTAAAAAAGTATTTGTCCCCTTCATGAATTCCTCTATTTTTGTTCATTAACAACACTTATTTGCTTCTGATCTCTAAAAAAAAAATTAGTATAAGACAAAAGACAACATGAGTAAACATAATACACCGTTGTGAAGTGATCTTGTAATTTTTTGGGGAACAATACCCATAAAACCTGTATCACCTGTGTGAAAAAGTAATTGCCCCCTAAATTTAAAACATGGTTGGGCCAGCTTTAGTAGCAACAACTGTAATCAAATGCTTTCAGTAACACAAGGTCAGTCTTTCTCATCATTGCTGTGCAGAAATTTTAGCCTACTGTTCTCCACAAAATTGTGTTAATTCAGTCACAATGGAGGGTTTGCAACTATGAACTGCCCTTTTCAGGTCCTGCAACAACGTTTCAATGTGGTTCAGGTCAGGACTTGGACTAAACTGAACTAAACAAAAATGGAGAAACTCGTAAAGGGGCAGATAGGTTTTCATGGCACATTAAGTAGCTATGTAACTAAAGACGTTCATTTTGTCTTCGTTTCAAACAGTATTTTAGTTTTCTTCTGAAAGACAAGTTTGTTTGTTTTTTTGGTATT
>JAQLOM010155700.1:0-13063 GCA_030068315.1 Chrysichthys thysi
TTAAATAGCCCCGGACCGCCCAGTAATTTGCACACACTTAACTCAACAGGTGACGGCAGTTCGGCATCCCGTCACAGTAAGTGAACTACTATAGTAGTTCTTCAATTATTCAAAAATTACTTTATTAGTAATTGATTGAAGCAAGAGCACGGTTACACTGAATATCGGCACAGTTGTGATTCACTGCAGGCACAAGGCCGTATTTCAGTCACAATATGGCCAAATGTTCTGTTTACTTTTGCTCCACAAGGAATAACCAACCAGAAGAACTTACACTTACTTTATAGCACGTTGGCTAGCTCTCTAGCTAGGGCACATTGATTTATACATTCACGTTAAAAATGCTTAGTGTGTAATTGGCTTCCCTTCTTCCTCTTTTAACTGATGAGCTCTGATATTTTTAGCCAAAAGTTATATTCCTGAGAAGTATCGTTTAAAAAAGCTGTTGATTTTGCTGATGATTGTAGTAACTGTTTCGAAGGAGGAAGTGGGGTTTTATGTGGCAAACACAGACAAGCAGAGTGATACACACGGTGAAATGTCCCAGTGTGGCTATAAGAAATATTGGCACTCTGGGTATGCTGCTTAGCCAATCAAATTAATGGACTGGGACTATCTGTCCATCCATCCATTCACTTTTGATAATGCTCATCCACTAAACGTCGCAGGGAAGCTGGAGCCAATCCCAGTTACAATCCCGGAGATGAAGGAATTATTAGAAAATGTTACCAAAAATGTACTTGCTATGATAACTTAGTATAACAGCTAAGTGCAACTATTTTCTATTTTTTGGTTAAATATTTATACCATTTTTTGTGATGTCATGATCGTAAGCTTTCTTGCTCTATTTGTATTTTTATCTCATAATTTTTTGGCATGATGATTCTGTTGAAAGTATGCTAGTTAAACAATTATTCTAGGTTTATTTTTAACTAGAATGAGTCATCATAAGGAAACAAGGGTTGTAGATGGTGTCGTATTAACTAGGTGGCACTGACTATATCTAAACCCAAAGAATTATTGAGTCACCTTTGTAAAGTCAACAGAGCTCGACCTCCTCTGACCATTAATGGCCACTGTGACCAAATTGGAAATGCATCTGAAAGTATACCATCACAAATTCTAAAAAGTATGTTGTTTCTTATAAAACCTTTTTTTAATCAACGTGATATCTGTCAACAACCTTCCTTTTTTCACTCATATTATAAATTTGTTTGCACTATATTCTGCACTTTACACACATGCACTTTACGTTTTATTATTCCTGTTGAGTTCACCATTATGGTTGCTTTATGTTTTCTTCTCCTTCTTCTTTTTTAAGCAATGCCTTACTGTATTTCAAAGCATTTTATTCAAATTCTTTCATTTCATGTACTTTTGTGGTTTATTATTCGTGTTTTAGTGTCTGCTTTTATTGTGTTATGTTTGTTCTTACGGTTTTACTGCATATTTTCTGTTCTTTGATTTTAACACCCCTTATCATTTGAAAGGTACTAAAGTAAATACCACTAAAGCTAATTATCTATTGTATGACAAAAGTATTGAATCTCAAACCTTTTTGGTGGTGTCATTTTAATCTCTCTTCCTAATAAGATCATTCACTCCCTGTACCGTCACCCCTACTCATCCTGCCTGTGCTCAAAGTCTCATTCCAGTCCTGACAATACCTGCAGTGAGTTTTAGACTAAATCCATACATGAGGTTTTTCTTACTTGCTTCTTGTAGAAGAAAAAGTGCCTAGAAACAACATGTGAAGGAAGGAACTTAGAAGGAATTCTTACTGGTTCCAACAGAGTGATATGAATTTACAAAGATGCAGTGGTTGCTAATGAGTATCTTTGTAAGTGCCCATAAATTCAAAATTGGTGTTTCAGAGTAAGCATACAGCATGTTTTTGTACTAACATAAAGGACAGAGTGATCGACATTAACATTAACACTAACATTCTAACAAGGATACCACAGACGCTCGTGGATATGTAAATTAGCACCTGCTACAGAAGTGCAGCAGCACTACATTATTTTAATTTTACTGTTGTCTCATTTCAGGGAAAACTGAAAAAGACTGATGTTCTCAGCCAATTTATGTCTAAACAAATGCTCTCTAGAATTCATGCGCCCCGCCCCTGTAAACAAACTGTTAGCTTAGTGCTTCAGTAGCAGTGAGTAAGCATTGTAACAGTGTCATTATAGATTGGATCATGTAACTTCCCACACTTTATTCCCTTTCTAAATCATCCAGTGTGATTGAAATTTCTACTATATGTATGTGTATTTATGCTCATTCCCCGTTCAAAGTCTTGATACCTCCTTGGACCATCAGCAAGGGGCGGAGCAACGGGTGGGGTGGGTGGGGTCACCACCACTGGGCCCAGGGCCCACCTCTGTATTGTAAGGGGCCCTCCCCTGGATCATAGAGGGCCCAAAAAAGGCCCCTCCCAAAAATGCAAAACACCAATCCCCCCCCCCCCCGTTCATTCGTAATTACAGTTACGGAACGATGAAGCCTCCCCCCGTCCGTAATACAGCCGGGGGGGTCTGTGTTTTTCCCCGGCGCCTTGTGTGCAGTTGTTCCGCCACTGCCATCAGCAGTTAAATCAAGTAAATATCCAAAAGGTATGAGTCATTAGAATTGCTATATTATGAGTTTTCTGCTGGAATTTCTATATGCATGTAGGCTGGAGTGGTAATGAGGTGTGTGAAATTGGCAGCCAAGAATCATCTTTTAGTGAAAAAAAGGTGGGGGAATCTTTTGAAGAAAAACACATTGCACCCACCATCATGCTTCTACATTTAATCAAAATGGTGTTGCATTCCCTAAACATATACAGTTTCAGAAATGCAAATGTAGCTATATCCTGTGGGGTGCATTTGAAACACCATTTCAAATTTGTGGGTTGGATTTTGGGTCAACAATTTGATTACTAACCAGCAGACTTTCAGGAACCTTTAAATCCATTTTGCCAATGTTCGGCCAACAGTCAAAATAGCAAAATCTCGTTAGACCAATACATTTTTGTCCACTGGGCCAACAGTCTGATTACAGGGGCATACAGACTTATAGCTTTAATTCCAAATTCTGGCCAACACTCAAAAATGGCATCATTCTGTTTTTTGTATAAGTATCATCAATATTATCAGAATATAAATGAAACATCTCAGAAACATGTGGTAAAGGTATGCCTTTTATTGAAAATGCAAACCATGAAAAATCTCTGAGCTGTCATTGCTGCTCAAAATAAAACAAATCAACACAGAACTGTGTCTTATCTATTTTTGCATTAATGAAGCATTTAATCAAATATACACAGTATGCCTGAGAACACTACAAAAAAAAAATATACCAAACAAACCTTAATCATTGGCCCACATTACTCTGGTAAAAACAGAACCTTAGTATTTAAACAACTTGGTCATATTTTTCTCCTGCACAAATAAAATAAACCTAGAGTACAACAATGCAAATAGGATCTGGAAAAATAAGATTTGGGAAAATAACAGTTTAAACCTTAAATGCTAAATACATCTCTTTATCTGAAAGCTAAAACATACTATTTAGTGCACCATTGGAGAGTTTCCAACATTTTTAATAAGGCTGACAGAACTGCAGAAAACTACTTTTATAGACCAGGGCAGTGAAGTGGAGGTAGTGTCACCAATATGGAGATTATAGTGAGGCTATATTTATTTATTCATCTATGCTGCTTATCCGTGAGGGTTGCAGGGAAGCTGGAGCCAATCCCAGCTGATTTTTGGTGAGAGATAGGGTGCACTGTGACAAACAGCTATTTAAATACCCATTGCATATGGGCAAGGTAGAGTAGCCAGTTGACCTAATGTGCATGGCCTTTTGGCCATGGGAGGAAACCAGAGAGCTTAGAGGAAACCCATGCAGACACCAGGAGAATATGCAAACTCTATACAGAGCCTCAGTTGTCTGGCAGGCTAGAACCCAGAACCTTCTTGTTGTAACGTGACAGTGCAAACTAATGAAACAAAGTTATACATATCATGCAGGACTTTATGATGTGTGGATTTTTTGGGATCTTTTAGGCATTGCTATTGTTATGGGCACTTTGTGGCGGTGCTGTGATAACAGATATACTCCTGGAATACAGGAGAGAAATGTTGAGGCAGGGCAACAGTTTGTCAATGCTTCCGAAATCTCTGCCATTATTGAAAAGGTCAGAACGAGCGCAGAGAGTATCGCTACATGACTTTGCCCCCTGCTGGTCTGGTGGGAGTATGACAAGGCCATTTTAACACCCTCTGAAACACCAGCTGTCTCATGTTTCTTGGGCATACACTTTCCCCAAACAAAACACACTCCATTGCATTCCACAATACAAATGTGACACTTTTGTGGCCGTCACACACTCCCCAGCAAAAGAAATGGGTCCCATCAT
This sequence comes from Chrysichthys thysi, assembly GCA_030068315.1. NCBI lineage: Eukaryota > Metazoa > Chordata > Actinopteri > Siluriformes > Claroteidae > Chrysichthys > Chrysichthys thysi. The sequence continues at coordinate 4,406 of JAQLOM010155700.1, forward strand.
TACCTAACTAACTCCCAACTCGCTTTCCATTTTGTTTCTACTTTTCAACAAGCAACAGGAATTGCTAGTATGTATGGAGATTGGGTGACAGGGTAAGACATGTATATAAATGGGGAATAAAAGGTGGAGTTTGGATTTAATGTATGAGATTGCATTGTGTATGGCACAGATGAGTTCAGGGGTTGAGTGCAATGAGTAAGGGAGCAGGTGTGCAATGTTAGGCTTGTGGGAATTGTATTAGCTACATTGACAGCAGCACATGTTTTCAGGGATGTTGATCAAGGTCCTCATAGGTTAATATTTGCTTAGGCTGCCGATCCCTACTTGACTTCCTAACCTCTGTTTGGTTATGTGTCACTGGGTGGACAAGGTGGTGCCTTTCCTGTATAGACTCCAAATCCTCGTCAGGCCAACAAGAACTGAAGGGTGGTCATCTAGTCTTGGCTCCTCTATCTCTTCCTCTCTTACAGGCATTGGGTTTGATTCAGGTAGGTAGTCTGCTACACTCTCCCCTCCATTGGGGGTTTTGGGCTGTTCACACGATTGATAGATTGTTGGTGGGGAACTATAGCAGGTGTTTTCTCTAGCCTTCCTGTTGGTACCCTCAACCAATACCATTCCCAGTCTGAATAATCAGTGTCAGAATCAGTATCTAAACCTTTCCATGGGCTTGCATGTTTGTGGTTGTTTGAAGCACAGGTTTGGTTTTTACTTTTCTGTGTTCTTTTCCCAGATACGAGTATGGCACAGCATGAAAAAGCTTCAACTTGTCGATCATTAACCAATAATAACAGATTCCAATGCAGTGTCCTAGTCTTCTGTTCGTCTTCAGCTTCAGGGTACACTATATGTACTGGACTTTCTGCAAACCTTTCTTTTAAAACATAGATGGCTTTCTCCTAATGAGATCGTAGTTTTCCTCACCCTCCACATTCACTGAGGTTCTTAACCCAAACCCTATTGCCAGGCCGTAACACCACTCCCCTTGTTTTCTCATAATAGAGTGACTTGCCCTTTGCACTGGCCCATTTTCTATTTTCACTGGCAATTTGATAGGCTTCCCACTTTCTTGCATACTCCTTTAGCTATTCTGGGCCTGCATCTTCAACCAACCCAAACATGAAATCTACTGGAAGACAGGGATGACGACCATACAGAAGAAAAAAAGGATAAAAGCCTGTGGATTCCTTCCGAGTATAGTTGTATGCATGTACTACTTGTGGGACTTGTTCCGATTGTTTGTCAGTTAAGGTTCTCAGCAACTAAAGTATAGTCCGGTTAAACCTCTCAGCAGGATTTCCCTGTGGATGGTATGGCGATGTTCTGGAATGCGGATACGAGACAGCTGTTGAAGTGTGTGAAACGGTTCATTCTCAAATTCATGGCCCTGGTTGTGGTGCAATTTCGATGGATATCCAAAGCATAATATGAAATCACTGAAAATACACTTAGCTGCTGTCTTGCCACTCTTGTTCTTCATAGCATAGGCTTGAGTGAATCCTGTGAAGTGATCCACCACAACAGGTATATATTCATAGCCACCATGACTGGTCTCCAGATGTAAATAGTTGATGCACACCAACTCTAGTGGAGAACAGAATGTAATGCTACTCATTGGGGCATGAACATGAGTGACTGGCTTCCTCGACTTTATATATGGAAACTCTTTGTGATATGATCCTCAATCTCCCTGGCCATAAATGGCCAATAGAACCTCTCTCTCACCAGATTAAGGACTCTTTCTGTGCCCACATGCAATTTCTTCAACACCAGATCCTTGTATTTGGCAGGGAGTACCAACTGTTTCCTCTCATTAGTGCCCCTGTACAAAAGGCCAATTTCCAGGAAGAATTTTCCCCATTTGTGGAATAGCCTTCTGGTAATTCCATTAGTGGCTATGTGTACTTCATCAGTCAGAGGTGTGCCTGCTTCTTTTAACTTTATTACTTCACAGCTCACTATGCTTCTACCAGTTCATCATGTGTTATCGCAGCTGAGTGGTCAGAGGAGAGACAAGGTGAGGCTTGGGATGAGATGTTAAGAGCCGCAACCCAAGCCACATCTTTCAGCTTGGCTGCTCTACTACCATTCCAAATGGCATCTACCCCATTTCTGCTAAATTCTACAGTGCAGGAATTAGCATAATTTTCAATGTCTAGTGGGAGATACTACAGTGTGTCTGCATCCACATTGGATTTCCCTGGCCTATACTTTATATGAAACCTGAAATCTGAGAGCTTCCCGACCCACCGGTGGCCAACTGCATTTAGTTTTGCTGACATAGGTTAACGGATTGTTGTCTGTGTAAACTGTGAAGTGGGGCACATAAAACAAGTAATCCTGGAACTTTTCACACACAGCCCACTTCAGGGTGCAGAATTCCAATTTCCCACTGTGAAGATAATAGTTACGCTCAGCTGCTGTTAACAACCGAGACCCATACCCAAAGGCTCTCAACTTACAATCTTGGTGTTGATATAATATGGCCCCAAGACCACAATCTAAAGCATCTGTATGTAGTACAAAAAGTTAGTTAAAATCAGGATAGGCTAACACAGGAGGGCTAATGAGATGAGAAACCAGAGAGATGAGCTATTCAAGAGCTTTCTGGTGTTCAGTAGCCCAGTTTACAGGTGTCCGAGAGGGCAACTATGGGCCTCTATTTTTACCACTACCAGTAGTTGTTCGATCTGACTTAAATTGCAACAGTTCATAGATTGGCTTTGCTATTTATGAAAAGTCCTGAATGTAGGAGCAGTAATAGCCAAGTAACCCAGTAAGCTTCCACACATCACCAGTTGTCTGTGGTATCCTGTTGGCTAGCGACTTCACTGCCTCCAGGTCTTTGGGATCAATCCTCACTCCCTGGGCTAACACAAGGCAGCCAACATACCTGACTTCCCGTTGAAACAATTCACATTTTTCAGGCCTTAGCTTGACACCATGCTTCTGCGTGACCTTGCGGACTCCTTTCACATGCTCATCAAATGTCCTTGCATAACAAAGGACATCATCAAATTATGAGATGCAACAATCATCTCTCGGTGAAACCCAACATTTCCTCCATACTCTGCTGAAAAGCTGCAGGAGCATTAGAAAGGCCAAAAGGTATACAGATCCATTCATACAGCCCCCAGGGAATAATGAAGGCAGTGAGGTGTCGGGAATCTTTAGCAACAAAGCCTTGGTGATAAGCCTTTCCCTGATCAAGGATACTGAACCAGGAATAACCACCAAGTGTGTAAGGTAAGCCAGATCTTGTATCCTAGGTAGAGGGTGTCGATCTGTGATAGTCTTCTGGTTCAACAGGCGATAATCTACGCATAGGCGAAGTGTACCATCTTTCTTATGAACACAGACCACTGGAGCACTGTAAAGAGACTTCGATTTCACAATCCAGACTTTAATTAACAGGTCCTGTATGTACTCCTTCACCTCTTTAAACAGTGGTTTAGGGACAGAAGAGTATGGTCTTTGCACTGGGATCACATCCCTGAGGGTGATCAACATCGGTAAGCTAGGTATACATTCAATATTATTACTGTCATGTGCAAAAGCTGCTGATTCTTCCCACAGCATTTGCTTGACCTTTTCCTGTTCCCCATCTTTTAGCTGACTGAAGTCCACAGGAGGCTGCCACAGGGCTGGACTGGCTTTAGTAGTTAATGTTGATGCAACACTAACTATTGTTTTAGGCCTTGCTGGTGAGTCTGTCTCTATCACCTTTGCCGCAGTTTGGATATTACCCAGGGCTGTTTTACATGATAAGATGACAGAATGTTTCATGTTGTTCTTCACTGTACAAGAACGTATGATTTCTTTGCATTCTGTACTTCCAATAAATCCCCTTCCCCTCTAACTCTTCCAGATATGTGTTGTTTTTGTCAGGTTCAAACAAAAGAAGAGTGTCTGATGGATCTAAGTTAGATGGAACATGGCGCTTGACCCAAGCCACCTGTCCAGCCTGAACAACAATGTCATGAGTGCCAACCCAGAGGTGTCAGTGATAACTGGAGGATTTCCCCGTTTGAATGAAGTTCACTAGCAGCTTGACCTTTTCAGCAAGTATCGAGACATCAGAAAGTAGAGTGATTAGGGCTGGAACGAGTTCTGTTGGTCAACTCTGTATCACTTCCTATAGCACATTAAATCCTAGTAGTGGCTGCTCCAGTGGAGCATTGCTGATGAGGAAGGGTACCATGATGAGAACCCAGCCCTCAGAAGGGAGAATACCTTCATTTACTGCATGGACCTCCATCTCTTTTTTTAAATCAAAAATCTCTCTGAGAGGCCTAACTGGTGTGCCTGGTAAATACATCTCTTTCCAGCATCTGTCAACCATGCTTACTTGTGCTCTTGTGTTTAATAATGCATTGACTGCCAAATCATTCAAGTTACACTATACTAAGATTTTACCTCCTATGAACTTAGTCAGACACCCACTCATCTGTGTTTGTAGCAAAAGATAGTTTTGAGAAAGCGTTTGCGTCGGCCCTGCTGGGACAGAAGAGGAAGCCCGGTCACTGCCTTTCCCCTGACAGGAACCGGCCCCCGTTTCCCTGATGCTTAGGTTTCTGTAGGCAACCTACTGTTGGTGGCCCTCTTCTACTACAGTAGAAACAATGAGTGCAATCTGGGTCGTTTAGCTCAAGACATCTGACACAGCTATAGGGCTTGCCCCTCTTTTGGTACACTTTACCCTGGCAGTGTTGGCAGGGTTTTGCTTCTTGGGTCTGCCACGGCTGCTGTAATAGTTCAACTTTGTCCATCAGTTTCTCCACTTTCTCCATCAGCTGCTGGAGTACATCAGCCTTGAGTCTTTGGCCTGAACCACCCTTTTTCGTACTGTTGCCTTGTGCTGCGGCCACCCCAAGCTGTGTACTATGCACACTTACATGCTTCTGCCGTACAGCTGACCCTAGACCCCTGTGCCTTTCCTTTTCAGCATTTGTTATCCTCATCATTTGTTTTAGGATTGTCTCATCAGTCACACTGCAGTCTACAGCAATGGCTTAAGTTCTTGATGTACGCAGTCATGCTTGTGGCCGAGGCCTGATAAATATTTTGTGGAGAAAGATCTCTTGGACTGTGTTTGGGTTGTATTTCACTTGTGTATCTTCATACTTAGAAGCAAACAAGATCTTTTGCTTAAGCCCAATTACATGGTACAAGAACAGCTGTGGTGTTTCATTGTCATTTTGTTTGGTGCACATGAGCTCTTTGGAATAATTCTTTATTACTTCGCCCACCTAAATAGGACTGTAAGAAGCCTTTAAGTTCTTCTATGTTTAAATCATCCTTGTGCATTAACATGTCCTTGAAGTTTCCAGATTTGATGACTTTGAGGACACCTCTCCATATTTCAGATTCACTGAAATGTTCTTTAACACCTTCATCAATCTGGCTACATATACTGCTGTAGCTTATGTCTGGGCTTTGATCACTGATTTGCCCACCTTGAATCTTGAATTACTGGCGGAGCAGTGGAAGATCTTGCAGTGGGACCACTCTGTCATATGTTCCATATGCATGTCGTTCAGGTACACTAATGCTGTGAGCTTGGTTGGATGGTGGTATAGGTTGTGCTGGTGAAGGTGTAAATGTGGGTGATGTGGGGTTATTAATGTGTTGCAAAACTTTATTGCTGAGCTCAGCATAGCTGGAAAGCATGTTCCTTAAATGTACATTAGTGTTAAGCATAATTCTCACACCAGTAGTTGGGGAGGGAGTGTTTAGAATAATTGCTAGTAAAGGATCAATCCTGCTAACTGCAGTTGTGTGAATTGTGTTTGTGTTTGGAGCACTAGTGGCCATACTATCAGCATTTGCATTCAGCTGACCTGCTCTCATGCTCACTTTCTGGACTGGGTTTGATAATGAATCAAATACCCCTACACCCCCTCCTGCACCTGCTTTAGATGGGACAACACGACTCCTAATGACATTATCAGTCATATCATTTAACTCTAACAACTGTGCCATACCCGAATCCTCAGACTCTAATAACATCGCACTGCACATCAAGGCTTGCATGTACTCAAAGCAACTCTCCTCCTCATCAACCTGAAGCTTGGACAACTCTTTTCCAGGCACTGTACCTATGCTGTTGGCAAGCTGGAAAAGTTCATCAGTTGTAAGAGTGAGCAGACCCTTCTTGATGCTCCACATCAAGCTTGTCCTCTCACTGTCCGCCATGACTGCGTTTCCCTCTTCCTCATGTTTGGCCTTTTGTCCAGGAATTTTGTCCACCCTCAATTCTTTGGCTTTTCCTCACATCCAGCAAAGCGCTACCTTTCCATTCTTCACAGGTGTTCAGGGTAGTGAAGGCACAGTCTTGGTTTCCTACATGAGTCTGTTGCCTCTCTCCATACAGGCCACCAAAATCTGCTACGGGCACCGCGTGGCAGTGCCATGATAGCAGATATACTCCTGGAATACAGGAGAGAAATGAGTCAGGGTAACAGTGTGTCAATGCTTCCGGATTCTCTGCAGTTATTGAAAAGCTCAGAATGAGTACAGAGAGTATCGCTATGTGACTTTGCCCCCTGCTGGTGTGGCAGGAGTATGAAAAGACTATTTTTATAAAGGAACACCCTCTGAAACACCAGCTGTCTCACATTTCTTGGGCATACACTTTCCTCAAACAAAACACAATCCATAGTGTTCCACAAAATAATATCAGATTTTAAAATACAAATGTGACATGCTTGTGGCTGTCACAATTTGTTCAAGTATCAAACTATCAGTCTACAGCCCAGTGGTTTTAAAGTGTGTATACACTGGTATAAATGACTAAACCAAGAGTTGTATGTCACTTTAAGTCAGCATTAGTTGCATAACTATCCTGGAAAATGGAGGTCAGTGTTCAGCAGTTTTAATTTCACTCAAACTGTGCATGAATATTTTGTTACGTTTTACATATAATTTTCCAAGGGTAAAATAATTTGAGCAGATTTTGTATATCAAGTGACACACAACACAATTCTCATTGATTCATATCAAAGGTATATGTAATCACACATACATAAACCTAGATAAACAATAACCTTATAAAAACAAAAATAGGACCGACTGCCTGTTCCAAGCATGAATTCCAGCTAGCATGTTTAATTCTTTTGGATATTTCCTAATGTTGCAGAGACAAAATTTTTTAAATAATGGCTCATTCTGATGCCAAAGTTAAATATGGTGTCACCAGAACAGCTTCTCAGTGAATTACAGCACAAATTCTACAAGGATCTGAAACTGTACTAGTGGGTGACGACCATTCTTCCAAAAGATATTTCCTCAGATGGTGTTTTGATGATGGTGGTGGAGAGCGCTATCTATTACGTTGGTCCAAAATCTCCCATAAGTGGATTATTGGATTAAGATCTTTTGACTGGGAAGGGAGTAGCATATAATTTACATAATTTTCATACTCATCAAAGTATTCAGTGAGTCCTTGTTTCCTGAGGAAGGGATTTTCATCCTGGAAGAGACCACTTCCATTAGGATAGAAATGATTCATCATAGGATGAAGGTGATCACTAAGAATAAATTTTATAGCGGTATAACTGTGTTGATCTGCAATCTACACCTTAAGGGTACAACTGGACTCATGTCACATCAGCACTGAAATTCTCCCAGAACTCAACTTCCAAGAATAATCCATGGTCTACAAGCTTAGCCATTGTGGACTACACTTCCCACTGTAACACATCACATTCACACACATGTGGACTCAATCATGAAGTATAGAAATATAGAAGCCATGTGGCCCTTTAGGCAACTTTTTGAGGATGCAGCTCTTTACTAGGCTGGAACCATCTCTGATCATCCTTGCCCCACTGAGGATAACGCTTTGCCTTGCTGCTTGGCTGAGCACACCCCTGGCGAAAGACGTGGCTTCACCCCCTTGCTTTGTTGAGGATGTCACTCTGCTTCCTTGCTCAGCTGAAGACATTGTTTCTGCCTCATGCTTCATGCAGAATGTCACTCCTGCCTCTTGCTTTGTGGAGAATCTTGCACCCCCTTCTAGCTCTGGGATGTTTCTTCATCCTTTGATTCTGCTTTGGGCTTTGCTCCCTCAGATAATGGATAAAACAAGTTGGTCTGGGGACTTCAGTGATTTTGATGCAGTATGTGGTCTAAGCAAACTGGCAATATCAGAAGGAGCTGACCCATGGAGTGCTTTAAAAATGAATAATTTGAAACTGAATCCTGTACTGAAGCATACAGAATTGATTAAGCATGACATAATGCCAAGCATCACTGACTGATCCCAGTGTGCAGTGAATTGCAGTAAACTAGTAAACAAGACAAAATAAAAGCATGAACAAATTATTCCTTGTCCTGAGAAGAGAGGTATGGCTTTTCATTTGAAAAGCATGTATACTTAAGTGCTTTGGTTTTATATTTGTAGTTTACGTACATTTGTTCAAAAAGTATATCTTAAAATAATACATTGTCATTTCAAATTAAGTGTATTATATAAAAAGTATATTTTAAAGTAATACATTTTCAATTCCACTTTAGTATGCTGTATGGAAATTGATTTTAATACATTTATTTCTAAATATACTCAGCAAAAAAAGAAACACCCCTTTTTCAGGACTGTGTATTTCAACAATAATATTGTAAAAATCCAAATAACTTTACAGATCTTCATTGTAAAGG
>JAQLOM010155705.1:0-13062 GCA_030068315.1 Chrysichthys thysi
GTGTGTGTGTGTGTGTGTGTGTGTGTGTGTGTGTGTGTGTGTGTGTGTGTGTGTGTGTGTGTGTGTGTGTGCGCTTCTGCGTTACTCCTGTTAACATCCTCCATATTTATAGGTGACTTGAGTGATTCAGATCTTGATGACGCTATTAAAGATGGACACAAACCTGATGGCGGTTCGGGAGGGCGGTCTAAAGGTACACGCTGACCTGTCTGGTCCTTCTTCTATATTTTCTGATTATCAAATCTGAACTGAGCATTATTTTATTTTCATAACCAGTGCATGAGTAGTGAATTATATATATTAAAAAAAACAAGCAAACAAAATACAACACTGACACTTCAAAATGTAGTATTTTAATAATATTGGTGAAATTCATAATTTGCATATTTTATCAAGCAGAGTCAAATATGCCCTAATAGGAACTGTTAACCCCATTAAAAACCGGGAGTGTTATCTGTGATTACCAAAGTGAAACGTGCATGAACTTGAATAACCTTTTACAAACACAGGAAGGGATCTGTGAGATTTCCCTGCAGGAAAATTCAGTGCATTTGAATCCCGCAAAGCATCACTGCTTATAAAAGCCACGCTCCCATGTATCATTCTGTACAAGAACAGTGTATCACATGCAGACTGTATGTTGAAGCCCTAAATGATCCTCCAACATGCTTTAAACACTTCCTAGACACAGTTTAACACATAAAGAAAACATTTGCGAGCATATAGTGATGTGAATTCTGTGCCGAATTTGTAGAAACATCACATTTACAGCAAGTACTGCTACGGGCGAAGAACTGGGATGCTGGCGATTGCTGGTTGCTTCTCCCCAACCGTATGCGTCGTAGCCAGCAGCCAATCACAACCAAGGTTAAATAAATAGGGCATTCTGATTGGCCAGACTCGTTCCTCCACCCATATTTTTTTTTCAGTATCCCCACACCGCGTTTTCGTAAACAACGCTACATGTTCTTTGTCTCTTGTGTAAATATGACCTACGCTGTACTGTATTTTATACATTATTAATATTTTACTCCATTTTAATTTCTGTTTAGATTTCATAATACCGGAGAAATCCGCAAAAAAATGGATATATTCTAAATAAATCCGCGAACAGCCGGGGGCGTGAAACGTGAACCGCGATATTGCGGGGGAGTACTGTATAACTAAAAATAGCAACGTAGGTATTTTGTGCGACCTTCACTATTACGTGATGTAACATTCCACTTTAACATGTTTCGAGAGATGATCCCACGTACCTCAATCTGATTTCATCTAATCAAGATAACAAGCTTAGTTAGTTAGCCAGTAGTAGCTATGACTGCTGAGAACATTGTTATGGTTACAGAGTGTGAAAGAATCCTAAAGCGTTAAAGTTATTTGTGAATTTGCTTTTCAGTTTGTTTGTTTTTTAACATACAAGTTCTCGTATTACTTGTTTACAACTATTTCATTTCTCTTTCTGTGTTTTTGGCTCTAGGTTTTGCCGGTGACATCCCAGGTAAGCTGCTCTTACTCTTTTATGGTTAACATACAGTTCTGTCTGTGTTAGCCTGGAAGTTGAATAAGCATACAACACATTTCCTGTTGACCGACTGGGTTATGTTTGACGGTACAATCCTAAGGTTTATTATTTAAAATTCTACCGCTAACTAGTTTGTCTGCTGTTACATAAACGGTTAAGAATACGACTGCAGATGGAGACTCGTGCTGAAATCGTACTTGTAGTTATTTAAAACAAATACTAGCTGGTTACTGGTTGGTAGTTAGTTAGCTGGCTAGCATGGTTAGCTTGTATATCTGGGTGATTTCTGGCAATGTATACTCATGTTTATTTACAAATCCTGGTATTTCTAATGAGAAGAAAGATATTATAATATCTTATATTTCTTTATTCCTGGACCACATGTGTGTAATTTAAAAAAAATAACCAAACAAGTAAATATATTATAGTTTTTTACTTTACAAAGACGTTTTTATAGGTTTAATAAGACATGATCTGTGATAAATTGAATTTAATACTTGTAAATGTAATGGATGGACCAAAATTAACTTTTAAAACGTAACGGCTGATTTTCAGCATCCTCAAAAACATCTCGTGATGGTGATAGGCCTAGGCTGCGTTCCAATATCCATACTTTCTGTAGTTACTATGCTTAGTTTGAGTACGTAGGGCGTTCCCATTACGACTGAAAATAAGTGCACTGAAAGGACCCGGATGGTGCCCTCATAATGGTCAAATCTTGGATTGTTGAACAATGTACAATTTTTGCACTGAACGACCGCCATCTTAGCTACGTAGCGGAAGAGGCGGAACCAACTCGGCTCGAAAAATAAACGAAAAATGGCTACCGGACAGGATTTTCCACACAGCCTGCATTAGCGGAGTAGGATACGAATAGGGAGGGCATTCATCTTTTTTTGGTGGGGGCATTTCCCCCCACCAAAAAAAGATTAATGCCCTCCGTATCTGTTCAGAAAACACAACCTATTCATTCAGGATAATGTCTTCTTATTTGCGTACATCCTCAATATACACATTTTAAAAGCAGTTACCAGATTGTACAAAAAACACCTTGAAATCTTACATTTCTTTGTTACGTTTGTCTCTTTAGATACTCAAGATGACCAAACTAAAGGTAAATGCACATTCTTCCATTTACGTTAAGGATTTACAGTTTTGTCGAACTGTTGTTAAACGTGCTAGTACTTGGACTGAGTTTATGTTCGTACGTTAAGAGTTTAGACATTTTTAAGTGTATAAAAAGTACCGAAACAGTAAACATCATGGAACATGAAGGGGTTTTGTAAGTTTTTTTTAAATTTTTTTTTTATCAGTAATAAACAATAAAAACAAACCTCATGTGTACAGTACAAGAACTATTTAAAATACAAGGGTTCTTGGCTTCCTAACCAGGTCCTATTTATAAATCTCTAGAGTTCTCCATAAAACCTTTAAGGGTCTAACATGTTAAAATCTTTACGTTAAATCACCTTGGCAGTCCTGGAACCTTTTCTAGGGTTACTTCAGGGTTTTATTTGAATGATTGGAGTTCTGGCTTTTTGGTGGTTCTTCTTGGAACATTTTCTCAAAGGAAAATACGAGGCAGGTTTTCACTGCAGTCTTGCAAAAAAAAAAAATAATAAATTAAAAAAAAAAAAATATATATATATATATAAATAATTTAACAGAGTCAATGGCGTATGATCTGTGTTTCCACGGAATGTTGTTACATGACTACAGCTGGGTTTTCTCCTCTTGCATTAGTTTGCTCTTCTTGTGAAAGCTCTCTATATTTTTTAAGAAAGGTAACGCCACTTCAGTGTTTTCTATTTGCTCTTCATGGCATGACATGACACGTTGGCCGATTTGAAATTGTTTCGATTTCAATTTTGCAAAATACTGCTTCTGCAAATGGTTTGGAAAACCACCTTATGCAAGCATGTAAACCTTTTTTTTTTTTTTTTGCAATATTTAAGAGATTTTTTTTCCCAAAATTCAGGTGATTCCACTCGTTTTTATTCTTCATACTTGTTCATACTCGTTTTTATTCTTTCTTTTTTTTAGTATTCTATTAATAAAATGCCGTGTCAGGCGGGGTAACAGAAACCCGCTTACTGTTACTGTCATAGAGTTTAGCATAAACCCTTTAAGGCTTCCCTTACTAGTCAAGTTCAAGTTTTAATAAAATATCTGCTCAAGAGCAAAAAGCTAGTCTTCATGGTACTCCATGCTCTGTAAACAGGAAAAAATGACGCAGAAATGATTCAGAAAGCTCCACCTCTTGCTCTAACACGCAGTCACTCCAGCCGGCCATATGTCTTTGCCATGTTTTCCCCCGGGTAAACCAGGGGCCTTTGGAAATGGTAATGTAACGGTCTACTGTTTTTCTGAGGTTTGACTTAAAACATTTTTAAGTACAGTCTGGAAAGGTTTGGATATTTGGTGTCCTTTAGTTGGTCTTTTGTTTAAAACATGGGCCACTTTCAAACCACCCCCCCTTCCTTTCATTCTTTTTATTATCTTTTCCTTCCCGTCTTCTAACCCTTTCAAACCCAGGTGTCCATTAACTGAACTAACACCCATGGTACCGGAAACATGACTGTCTATTGTCTTTCTCTGGTATGACAATCATTTTCCAAGGACAATCAGGAAAGATTTGGATATTTCTTGATGAATATTGATGATATTTCTATGCGTATCCCTGGTTGGATCCAGACTCGTCCAGTTAGGACATGGAAATCCTGATGGTGGAAATCTTGAATGTCAGGGAAAGAGTCCCCCCTGATAGAAACAACGTAAAGGATACAAGGGGAAATACATGCACTTGTATGAGTAGCGTCTCGTGTAGTATTAGTAGTTTATGAACGCTCGTATGCTCGAATTGCTCTTTGTTTGCATTTTGTGGCATAATATGCATGGGGGAATTTATGTGTTTTTAAAAAGCAAGCAAGTCAGGAACACTGCCGTTCTGATGAATAAAAACGCCCCATAACTCTTATGTAAGCGTCAGACAGTTCAGCATGCTGAAGCAATTACTGCGATGGTCTTGTGATCCGGTGCTTGCTGACCTCAGGTGGCATTTCAAAGCCATTTCTATAACATTTCACAAACACACTTCGATATTGTTCTTATACTGTGTTTGTGCTTGGACTCCTTGATATATTATGGCTTTATATTCCAATTTGGTCCAACGTGATGCTGGTAATTCTTGGTCCTGTCGCTAATGGAACATTTTCTGTTGTTCTAAAAACCTAAAAGAAAACATGGTTTGCTTGGTTTTCTGTGGCTGTCCATGATATAAGAGACAGTGCCCTAAAATCTCTGCTTCGAATATCCTGTCGTTGCAGAACTAAACCCGCAGTGGCTGAAGCTCCTGACGTTTCTAGGAGATAACATACCAGAAGGTCTTCTTGCCTGGATTGACAACTCTAAACAAGTTATAGTGTCCCTTCTAGAAACCCTGCAGGAACTTCTGGACTTAGCTGAACCACAGAAGAAGTCTTGATGATCCAATAGGCAGCGAGTTGCTTTTTCTGGGTTCATTCCAAGCAAGCGACATGCTTGAACAGGTTACTGAAAGTGGTTAGGTGGTGTGACTGTCGTCGGCATTTCTGTTCATATTAAGCTTTGACGGGAGTTGCTCGGTCCTTAAGTTGGGATACTGGGTTGGGTGTCATTTGTTTTGTTTTGTTTTTTCTTGAATCTTGACCTATGATAAGCTGTTACATCTGAAGTTGTTCTGTGTTTTTTATTTTATTTCATTTGACCTGACGTATGGGCCACGCTCCAGCCATCGCATCCCTCCTTTGATGCTTTTTTAATTATCTTGTCCTTTCTTGTATTTTTCACAATCCACTAGTGCTGAAGTTGTAATGTACAGTATTTGGCGCTAATTTCCGACCAAACCAGCTCCTCCACTGAGGTTATGTGGTATGAAGTCACCTCCCCTTCCATTCCCCGGGGCTTTTAACTTTCTACATGCTACATTCCTCTCCAGACATTTGAGCCACTTATGTGCCCATCCTCCCCAAACTCCAACACATTAAAGCGCACATGCGCTTTGTTTTGTTTCACCCCGAATTTAGAATTAAACACATTAGCGGTTTGGTCGTTTTTTTTCTCTCTCAACAATTCTGCGAGAAATTTTTCCGATTTTAAATCATGTAAACCTGACAAAGTTAGCACGACGACCTTAGAAAAGGTCCGTAGATTGAATCGTTTACGATTAGATTCTAGTATTTTCTCCTACCTCATAAGATTTGCTAACCCATACCGCATTTTGCAGGCTTTGAATAATGTTTCCGGCGTTTCCGGATTATGACTCATTCTTAAAATCTCCCTTAAAAATAATATTTACTTTCCATAATTACGCACAATTACGCTCATTACAACAGTTCTAATTATATCCGGCTGCCAACAAAGGTGTATTGATAAACCAGATGAACTGGGGTCAGCCGTGCATATGAGTTACTCTTCCTACAATATTATTTTATTTTATTACACAAACAGAAATTCGGTGAAGACAACGAAATAAGGAACAGATTTAAAATAGAAAATGCATCGACAGCATTTTTTAAAGCGATGCTTTGCCGTTATTAGACTGACTATGAGAGTGACTTTGATTCTGAAGTACATCTTGACAGACCCATGTAATGTAATGTAATGTAATGATCAACAGGCAATAAATTCGGAAATTTCGCTGACGCGGGTCATTTAAGATCTTGGTTGCATTTGGCCAAGTTGAAGATATTGTGTATGACAGAGAGAGGGGAAAGCTTATTTCGCTGTCTATGTGGGACCCTTGTATGGCGTGTTAGAGAAAGGTGAAGACAAAGTTTTAGACATGAAATTAAACAGAGTAACGAACACCAGCGCAGTGGACAAATTCTTGGGTGGTTTTTTTTTGTAATCTTCCAAGTCAAGTTAATGCAATGAGTTGGGGATTTTTGCACTAACTCGACATAATGCGCGAGAATAAAAGCGAATCAGGTTCGTCTTAAAAAATAAAGCTATTCAGTGCATAATCTTTTAGCGTTTGTTCACTTTTTTTTTTTTTTTTTTTTAAAGTGCTTAACCCTGGAGCACCCCTGGGGTCCTATTTCACCCTGATGTTTATTTCAGTCTTATATCCAACCCACTCATTGGTTAGTGGACATTAGGGGACATCCCAGGACGTCTCTTAAGGATCATTTCATAACATGTAGTAGGAAAGGGTTCATAAATAAAAAAAAAACAAAACAAAAAAAACCATCTGGTTTTGGGGTCACTGGGTCTGTATCGGCATTTTAGCCAATGGAGATGTTTTTCCTCTTATGATAAGGTGGTCTGGGTTTTCCAAGGTTAAACTGATAACATGGCTCCGTAGCGCTTTAGTCCTAAAAGCAGAGTATGATTGAAACCTGAACTCTTCCAGACTTTTTTAAGATTGGTATTGTTTTGTCTCCTTATCATCCTGTTGTTATTATCTTTCTCTTTGCCTCTGGAGTCAGAACTGTTGACGTCTGGTTTGTGTTTGTGCTAAAAGTGTCTCTCCTAGTGAGACGCGTTATTAATTAAGAGGCTTCTCTCCGGATGAAGGTCTTTATTCCTTGAAACGTGTTGTCAGAACATGCTGACCTTCACCGTTACTGACATTTCAGTAGGCCTGAGAGAACATGAGTCACAACACATACTACACATACCATGTGTTCATTAGTCAGAGGACAGCGGAGATCAGACATGCGCTGTTGTGTGGAATGTGAAGAAATATGGGATGAAATCTGCACCTCACGGATGGTTTACTTTCTCTGATGAGACGGGAGCTTGCTTTGAATTAAAGGGGGGGTTTTCTTATTTTTCTTTTTTTTTTTTGGATTAAATGTGGACTTTAACTAGCTTCTTAAAAAGTGGGTTGTTGTTGTTGTTGGGGATTTTTTTGTGTCCTAAATGGATCATCCTGTTACAACATTGCATTGCTTATTACTGTTTATTACTGTTCATTCATGGTGTTGTCGTCCCCGTGTCTAACTGCCCCTGGCTCTGTGGTTCTTTAAATAAACTTTCTCTGAAAGGTGAAACGATTTTAAATTCCTTCACTAGTGAAGCCGCTGCTATTATTAAATCTCTGTGCAGAACTCATCAGTAACATGGCATCCCCCTCTGACATTTCCAGAACAGACCGTGTGTTAATGTGTTTGTGGTGTCTCCTGCCTCGGGGTGTGTATTCGGAAATGACCCGAAAGCTGGCTGATTGCTTGCTCCATTTCAAATACCGTATTTTCTTCAACATACAACAAAGTTGTGCAGTTGTCCAGACGCCTTAGTGCGTCTTAGTGTGACTTGAGTTGGAACTTCCCTTTGTGTAGTTTTATTGGCTGAAAGGGAATCTAAGGAAACATTGGTTCATAAGGAGGAGTTCGCCAACAATTCTCGGTTTCAGGCGCATCCTCTTAAAAATGCGTGCGTTCTCAGAATGTTTGAGGATGAGCTTTCGTATACATCCGTACGAATATTTCTAGTCTTACTACAAAGTTTTTTCTGCTTTATTTTACCTGGGCAATATCTTAATACTGGAGCGGCAAGGTGGCTAAGTGGTTAGCACTGCCTAGAAGGTCCTGGGTTCAACACGGGCACCTTTCTGTGTAGAGTTTGCATGTTCTCCCCGTGTCCATGTGGGTTTCCTCCGGGTACTCCAGTTTCCTCCTACAGTCCAAAGACATGCACATTAGGTGGACTGGCTACCCTAAATTGCCCATAGGTGTGAGCGCGCCAACGACAGGCGGAGGGACACGTCAGTTGGGGTATTCCATGGTCGCATCAGATGATACAATGCTGAGGTGGCTTGTGAAGACTGTGGACCCTGCACAGCGCGGGATTAACGCTAGGATGAAGAAGAATATATTTAAACCTGGATTAAAGCCTTTCTCAGATTTCAAGATATTTGATACAGAAATAAGATTTTTGATCAGTAGCTGGTTTAATAAGCATGTCAACTTTATTACTCTTTTTAGTTCTGGCTTCGTCTTCTCCTCCAACTATTCTTTTTTTGCAATAAAAAAAAGCTTAAATAGTGAAAACATTAGTTACAATTTGCAACCATGATATATATTCACCAGCAAAGCGATTTAAGAATGACTTCATCCTGTTAGAAACAAACCTCAGGTCAGCCATGCATCTAACCAGCTAACAAGAACCACCTAAACTCATAGATTAAATATGGATTAACGTTATATTCCTGTGATTTTATACAGTATTAATATATAGATATTAAAATCGATTCTAAACATATTAAGTGCGACGAGATATCTGTGTTGTTTTGATCTGTAAGCATCACCGATTTATTTTTTATTTTTTTGACATATAATATATTATCTCATTGTATATGTCAGTGGTTGCTTGTGGCATCCCTGAGAAATGAAAGTGTAATTTGTTTTTAAAAAAAAAAAAAAATCACAGATTTTTTCACAAGCTATTTTTGTACAACACAAATCACCAAACGCTAATGATACTAATTAGGTGAGATTTATGCTTTTGGATATGAGTTGATTGCAGTTTAATGCACCGTGACATCATTGTCAATAAACATATACTGAAATATAACCTCTAAATATATCAAGATCTCAAAAACCAAATGAAGACCTGATATGTGACAAAGCAAAAAATCTTCACAAGCAAATGACTTAGAATTAAGGTTTCTAGATGGGGTGCCAACTTAACGGAGGTTAATATAGTGTACGGTAATAACTTTAAACAATGCTTCTGAGCTCCTAAAAAGCAAAATGTCCGTTTTTATTAAAATAAAAGCTTTGCAATGTGTTTGAAATCTTTCCAGAAATCTGATTATCATTTGACGATAATCGACAATAAGCAAGTTTTCTCATTATCAGATTACTTAAATAATTTGAAAACACTACTACTATTATTATTATTATTATTATTATTAGTATTATTATTAGTATTATTATTATTATCATCATTATTATCACTACTATACAGAATTATTTAATTATTTATACAACTAAATATTAGTGGATTAGTTATCAGGTTAGTTGTACATGTAAACACACTGACTTGTCAATAAACTAGCGTGCTTTCAAGCTACTAGTTAAAACCCAAAGGGACCCAACCCCTAAACTAATAACTTTCAGTATACTTACATAGTAACAGCACAGAGAAATCTGATTATCTTCTCACTCATGTAGAGAGCTTCTGTTACCAGATTATGCATATAATGTAAAAACAAACCCCACCTACTTTTTTAAATTTACACAACAATCAGATTAGTTTTGGCTTTTAATTAATGGTTTTATCGGATAACGAGTGATCAGACTGGTTGTACATGTACAGTAAGAGCGGTTCGTTTTGCGCGGCCTATACTGAATCATAACATCCCGCCAATGTGGTCTCTGAACGTTGTGGCTAAAACATCTGGATCTGGTACGAGGGAAAAAATGACCGAGCAGTTCATCTCTGACTCATTGTGGAGCAG
Organism: Chrysichthys thysi; assembly: GCA_030068315.1. Classification (NCBI taxonomy): domain Eukaryota; kingdom Metazoa; phylum Chordata; class Actinopteri; order Siluriformes; family Claroteidae; genus Chrysichthys; species Chrysichthys thysi. The sequence goes on from JAQLOM010155705.1 coordinate 9,969, forward strand.
CAGACTCCGCCTCTTCATGTCTCTGTGTGGTTTTTTTTTTTATAGCTTCACTAGAACAGAATGACTCACTCATATTTGAATAATACTTGGCCTTCCCCAAAATAATGAGCTTTCGTGTCCAGGCAGAAGATACTGCAGCCACGACGTGTCTGTGTTTGTCACTGTGGCATTTCTATCGCCATGGTTGAAATGTAATGTAATGTAATGTAATGCATTATAGCAGTAACTGCAGCGCAGTCCAAGTTACTGTACAGGGCCTTATTAATTATTTTGCCAAAACAGGGAAAGACATCGCCACCTAGTGGTAGAAATACACACTGCATACTGTTTTATTTCTTTTGTTAATGATTCAGTTCTTTCGCTTTAATACTGCTGTTCAGTTTTGCACTCATGCATGATGTGATACGTGTAATATTTTAGATATATTCTAGATATAATACTTATGGTATGACTTAATGATCAAATTCATTAATCCTACACTGTGTGTGCTGGGTTACGCCCCCCCCCCCTTCTCCATTAATTAAGTATTACATTATTGAAATACTTCCAGCTGTATGAATATGTATTTCACTTTTCCTAAAGTTTTCTGAAATAATTTCAGGCGAATAAAGGAACTGTTGGAAAACAACCACACTGGGTTCAAGAAATCGCACACGTTCTAACATGAAACTAACAAAGGTAATTAATTATCATTCATCTAACCTAACACAGATTCTAGATAGTAATACCAAAGATTCTAAAGCGCTACGTACAAGATGGATTACTGGCCGGAAAATACGTTGATAATTAGGAAGTACGGAAGTTCGACACTATGGGCGCCATTTTGGTAAGCTGACCTTTCGTCACAGAGGCCGGATACCGTGGGAAACTTGCGGCATTTTTCTGAAATCGTCTTCTTGTTTTGATGTATTAGCCTTGTTTGCATCATGAGAAATTATGACATCCTGTGTTAAGACGACATCAATAGATTTTTTTATTTTTTCTCAATAATTGGAGCCCAATTGAGGTAAGTTCAACTCCATGCAGCTACTCTGCAAAATTCGCCACGTTTCATTGAAGCCTCGGATATCGATTAACATCGTGGATCGCGTTTGACTTCAGACATCGATCTGTTATCTCAGACAGTATTGACAACAATTAACCTCCTCATGACTGCTTGAAGAACTTTGGACAGTTTAGCATATGTTTTCAAGAGGTGGCGCTAGCCGTTGTTTGCCGAAACAGATAAGGAATGTTACGGTGGGCTTATCAAAATGGCGTCCACGGTGGTCCTTCTGTTTATTGTGTTAGTAATCCATCTTGCTTTAGAATCTTTGATAGTACTGTCTCGATAACCTCTACCTGATATCCAGCATGTGGCGCAGTGGATAGTGCATTGGACTTCTAAGTAGCGCCTCCTGGAGGGATTCAAAGGTTGTGGGTTCGAGTCCCACCAGAGTCGTGGTTTTCCATCAGTTTTGTGATTAACAAGATAACTGTGGGATTTCACCGTACTATGAGTGGAGCTGTTTATCTTTCTTTAAAAACAAAACTTCGTCATAACCCGTCAAAGCCCACCCCCCCCTCCCCATCTCCACCAAGATGGTTTGTTTGGACAAGCTGGACAAGCTGCTTTCTTTGTTTGTATGACATGTTGACACTACATTATTGAAATACTTGAAGTTGTGCACAGTTTCGACAGTTATACTGTCTCGATAACTTCTCGCCAGCTCTCAACAGGTGGCTCTGTGGCGCAACGGATAGTGCATTGGACTTCTAAGTAACACCTGGAGAAGTGATTCAAAGGTTGTGGGTTCGAGTCCCACCAGAGTCGAAATTTTACCGTGACTTTGTAAGATAAACTAGATCACTCTTGGACTTTGCATGACTGTGAGTAGAGTCCTCTCTCTCTCTGTTAATTTTTTTTTTTTTTTTTTAAATAAAACTGTGTCATAACCCCTCAAAGCCTCTCCCCCCATATCCATCATCTCCATTTATCTCCACCTGGATGGTTTAACACAAGCTGCTTTGTTTGTTTGTATGACATGATGCTTGTCTGTTTGTCTGAAGGAGGATACATTAGTGAAATACTTGGAGTTGTATTCATGTATATTACACTTTTTATAAAGCTTTTAAAATGATTTCAGTCTAATAAAGGAACCGTTGAAGAAACCACAATGAGTTGAAGAAATCACACACATTCTAACATTAACCTAACAAAAGTAATTGATTATTCTAACCTAACCTAATACCATACCTAACCTATGTAATATATAATTTATAAATATAGAATAAACTATAATTTATAATTTGTCTCAATCACTTTTACTTCTTGCCCAAAATGTGGCTCTGTGGTGTAATGGATAGCTAATACAGTACATAAGGTGTCTAACCTAATACCGTTTCTACACAGTAATACTGTCTCAATAACTTCTGCCCAGTGATCAACAAGTGGCTCTGTGGCGCAATGGATAGCGCATTGGACTTCTAAGTAACACTTTGGGAAGTGATTCAAAGGTTGTGGGTTCGAGTCCCACCAGAGTCAATATTTTACCTTGAGTTCTGCAACCTTTGCATGACTGTGAATAGAGCCCTGTCTCTCATTTTTTTTAAGAGCCATAGGTGGCTCTGTGGCGCAATGGATAGCGCATTGGACTTCTAAGTGGCACTTGGTGGAGTGATTCAAAGGTTGTGGGTTCAAGTCCCACCAGAGTCAAAGTTATACATCGAGTTTGTGAGATAAACTACACTTAAGCGCCAACGACAATTTCCTAAATGTCAAAGTCACTACGTAGTCCTATGTGGAAATGATCCGAGCAGGAGTTTAACCGTATGTCATGAGTTATATAAATTCAGAAACACAGGATAAGAAACTTAAATGAGAGATTGGAAAAAGAACACTGATCAAAATTAGAGAACAGCATGAAGAAAGATCACAGTGAGATTTTCTGAAGGTTACAACAGTCAAAAATTAATAGGACTTCTACAGGCCGGCGCTTTGACTAACTGTAAACCAACAATTACTGTACAGCCAAAAAATACTGTACAATTGTAGGACATTGTCTGTAAGCAGGATTACACAAAAACTACCTGAGCAATTTTCATGAAACTTGTT
>JAQLOM010155718.1:0-13059 GCA_030068315.1 Chrysichthys thysi
TATCTATCTATCTATCTATCTATCTATCTATCTATCTATCTATCTATCTATCTATCTATCTATCTATCTATCATTTAGCTTAGATTTGCCTCGTGTGACTCATATACTAATATGTCAAGCTACAATATTTTTTCACTGAGAAGATGCATCTGCTATAATGTACATGCCACGTCAATAATTTGAATCATTCTATTTTAATACAAGGTAATATTTTAATTCTATTCCCATCCTGGTGTGTCATTAATGGAAAGAGTTTCCAGTGTTATCACTTTGTAACTGTCAAAGAGGCAAAGCTGTATCTTAAGCTTTCCATTTTTCAAATTAAGTTTGCTTTGTTTTATTAACTTCAGTTCCGTTCTTGTGAAGTCCTTGGGAACGAGCTGTTACTCCAGAACTGATGATACATTAGAACAAGTGCACTAATATAAACCCGTGATTTGCTGCTGGTGTTTTAGAAAATCAACCACCTTCTGCCCAATCAGAATCCAGAATTCAACAGCACCATCATATAAAATACCACAAAATGGCAATCTTCTCAAATAATCTCACAAACCTGGGAAAGAACATTTATATCCTCTGTGATTTATATTGCATGACTGCTTTTTAATTCAGTCTTTGCCAGTATACTGAGATAAACAAGATAATAATAAACGAACCGTTCCAATACATGTGTCCTTCACATCAACCCAGATGGAGTCAGCGACAACCTCAGATTTTCCCACGTGATAATACGCCACCACTCGAAATGCAGGAAGCATGTCTTTGGTGATAGTTAGAGATATCTTCATCGCAAGCGTACCACCTATCTTCTCGGTAGAGGCTTTCACAATTTGCCCTTTACTTATGATCTGAAACAAAAATAGTAGAAATATGACACAAAAAAATCAGGTGACAAAAAACAGTGAGGTTCAGTATTTAGATCAAATGTACGTGTACATTTATTGATAGCTATAGTTAAAGTACGTACCATATAAGTAATATCCTGGTTTTTATGTGTAACCTCAGCAGGTATGTTCACTGTGAGAAAGAGCGGATTTCCAATCTTCAACTCTTCAGTAGGTAAGCTTATGTGCAGATAGTTTTTGGAGTTAGGTATAGAACTGTAGGCATATACTGTCAATGAGTTAACCGCTTGGTTTTCCGGTTGAAGATTCATATCATTCGTCTTTACCTTTAGTGGAATATAGTAATGCTTGAACTTAGCGTGAGAAACGTACATGAGGAAAACAAACTAATTTTATACAAGAATCACTTTATCTGGCAGCAGAGTATGTGTTAATGCGCCTCCCCCTTCTGAAACGTATATCACCTAATATTAAAAGGAATGCCACTTTGGCAATAAGTAAAATTTGTGATGAATCCAGTTGCCTGAGCTTGAAAAACAAAAAGTGTGTTTGAAGATCATTTACGTACATGGCGGTAATTCACAATAGCACAGAAATCAAAATTTCCTCAACATACCACATGATATATTCGTACTGAGCTTAAAGCATTGTGCAAATTAGCTAAAAAAATTCACATACCGTAACATGGTGGTTATGAGTGTCCAAGAATAGTGAGATAAACACGTTTTTTATGGTATGTCATATTTTTATCGATGTGGTTCAAGAGGAAGCGTGTACATAAATGCCTTGTCTTTTTATGGAATGATCCCCTTTGTAATTTTCCCCCCATATATTAAATAAATAAATAAATAAATAAATAAAACCACGCAATGTCTCATTTATATACCAATGACAGATGAATGTCAGCAGGTTGAGATGAAAATAAGAATGGAAACTTACAGTGATACTAAGCTCACGACGGTCTTGCAAGGTGTTAACGGAGAACATGGCCATGCCGTTCTCCTTAGTCCGCCCTTCACTGGAAGTCCTTTCTGAAGTCAACACCAATTTAACATCTTCTGCTGGTGTCCCATCAGGGTTCACTACATTCACCTGACAGACAGGAGATGACACAAGCCCTCGTTGATAAATTACTTCGTGCAATGTTTTATGCATTGAAATAAGCCCTGGAGCTCCTGGAAATCAACTTAAAGCCCATTATTCAGTAACTACCATGAATAAATAATGAGCTGCCCTAATGGGAATAAAATGTAAAGGCAAATGATCTCTCCCACGATGAACTTCTATTAGCGACTCCAGCAATTTACCCAACCGGTTTCTTTTCTGCACTAAAATGAATGGCAGCTCGAAACCTAAACCATACCATATCCTTAACCGTTTACGTACACAGGCAACAGGTGTTATTAGATTCACTAACAAACATTCTGTTTATTCCAAATTTTAAATGGAAAAACAAACGTAGTCTCAGACTTTTAGACCCCAATGACATGACAAAAAAAGGCATCCACCGTGTATTTCGTATTTTGTCAATTTTCAGCTTTATACCACCACTGAACTTTAACACAGCATAATATGGCATTTTGTTACTTGATTTTAAGCTCTATGCCAGCTGTTACATCTGTATCAGAGTCCAAGCATGGACTCCATTTCCCAACAACCCTCACAACATACAGCTGACGCTGACTATAGGTAACAGCAATGCTCCAGAATGTCTGAGTTGTAATTATTAAGAGGTGTGCCACTTTTTAGCCCATCACACTCAGCATAAAGGACGCTAGCTCACATTTTCCATTTGTGAAGCGACTGCTTAGTACATCTTGTCGGACCTTGCCAAGTCATTGAGCCATTTGAGTGATTACCTGGTGCAATATTTGTTCTGTTTTCTGTTTTCCCACCCATTGTCTTGCCTACTCTTTCCTGTTTGCTGATGCCTTGACTTTGTGCTTGTTTATTGACCCTGAACTGTGCGTGCTGATTTGAATTGTTTTTTCCTATAGACTCGACTTAATAAACTCCTCAACCACACCTCCATCCCTCTTAGCCTATTCTTTTAGCATGAAAGATTGCTTTGTTTCCATTGTAGATGCAGAAGATGCAGATCACCTCCAGAACGCACTTCACCTCCAACGATGGTGCCTTGGGATACACGAGCAGCAGAGAGGCGAGAAGATGAGGATCAGGGGTGGGAGACGGGGCGGGAGGGGAGAGAGCAGTGGCCGCTCTGTCAAACCTCTTTTAAAACAGGTTGAACTCATTAACCTTATCCATGTCACCCATTGCTGCCTGGGTTTCTATCATTTTATAGCCATTGATGGTCCTCACACCGTTTCGCACCTGTCTGGTATTGTTATGCTTTCCACTTTACATTTGTAGACCACTTTAGCCAGTTTAAAAAAGATATCCGAGAACAAGTGTACCAAATGTTAAGTAATTATAATGACTCGCACATAGGTTTTTTTTTTTTTTTTTTTAAAGCGTTTTTCAAGCTCTTTCCAACAGTGGCCTTTATTTTGTAATACAGCTGATCGAACAAAACGGAAAAGTCGAGTCATCTTTTTCAGTGTCTTACTCTTTGCATTGATCTGTTGCGTCTTTCACATTTTAGTGCCCCCTGATGGCAGTTAGCAAGAAAAATCTATAGATAAGCCGCATCGGTGTACAAGCCGCAGGGTTCAAAGCGTGGGGAAAAAGTAGCAGCTTATTGTCCAGAAATGTTTAAATGTTTAATGTTAAATGTTTAGAGCAAAAGGCAAAGAATATAGAGGAGACATCCATCTTCATCAGCAAAGAAGAAATTCTTTTGGGACAAACGGTGAACAGAGCAAATTACTGTGCATTGCTGCAAAAATGAACGACCTGCAATTCACAGCAAAAGAAGAGGAATGCTGTCCTAACCTGTCTTGCTGCACCATGACAATGCACATCCTCATACAGCACCAGGGAGAGTAGAGACGGTGCGATAGCTCAGGTTGGGACATATCCAGGGCTGGTGCTAGGCCAAACTGCACCAAAATTGGTTGGTGGGCGCCATGTAGAGGTGCTCTTCATATATGTTCCCTTCTCTATAAATCCTTAAACGTAACTGTTTATCACATCTTTAGTCCACTGGAGGAGGTGCAGATTCACCTCTTGCAAAGGGACTATGTGGAAAATCATGTGCTCAGTAAGTCACAGTTCAGCCTATTTTATGCTGTTAAATGTATTTAACATTTTTGTTTTGTTTTTCCCTCTTATATAAATTATACTTTGTATACATTTCTGAATGTATGTTAACTAAGGCTAGGAACGGCACGGGTCTGACCATCCCTCGAACACGATTAAAACAAGAACATAAAAGGTTGGAAGAAGAATGAGATGGAGGAGTTGGCCTGCAGGAGCTCAGCAAAGATCATTTTGCGGCGTTAATATATTCATTAATATAAAGCAGTATAGTCTGCTGTAAAAAAAACCCCAAAAACCCTTTGCTCTCTGGGACTCTGTGTCCCAGACATGTTGTCTCTGTGAACAAAGCACAGCTAAGTATTTTTATCTTAAGGGAGAACCAGCGTCTGACTTTGCGTGCTAAAATGTCCCCTCTGAGAAGCTGAACCCTTTTAGGTCTGCTTCGTGTCCAGGTTTATTCTTCATGTCTTTCCCACTGTTGCCCCTGGTTTGTTTGTCAGGGATTTAATTCTGCAGTCAGATTTCTGTAAAGCTGCTTGAGACCACTGTCTACTGCTAAAAGCACTGTATAAATATAGTTCAGTGGAATGGATGTTGTTTGTACCATGAAGCTAAAAGGCATTCCAGCTTTGAAATATCTGGGGGTTCTGGTGAAGCGGATGGTGTAAGGTGATGTCACTATATGAATACCCCTCCTCTCAGCTTCCACCATTTCACTGCCTGAAACACACAGGTGGAACACAAGTTATGAGATGTCAAGAAAGACTGAGTGGAACGCATGACTTTGTGTGAAAGCCAGGTGCCTGTCCGACCATTCACACGATTACAAGTGGTGCATGCCAGCGTTGACTATAACTCTCAAGGACAACATCGTGATAAAATAACAATAACAAATCTTTGGTAAGTTATAAATAGCTTTTTGTTCATCTTCTGCCGCTTAATCCTGTTCAGGGTCGCGGAGGGGAAGCTGGAGCCGATCCCAGGTAACTTCAGGTGAGAGAGGGGCGGGGTTACACCATGGGCAGGTCACCAATCCAGCGCAGGGCGACACACAGAGACAGACAACCGTTCACACTCACGTTTACACCTACGGGTAATTTAGAGTCGCCAATTAGCCTAATCCCCTCTGTGCATGTCTTTGGACTGTGGGAGGAAACCGGAGAACCCTGAGGAAACCCACACGGACATGGGGAGAACATAAAATTGCTTTTATTTTGTTAATAGGATGTACTATTATTGGGAAATAATCAGCTTCATGCTGGTAAATGTTTAATTCGAGTAGCGGTGCAAAGGTTCCACACCCCTGTTAAGACTGCAGGTTTTTCTGATGTAAAACAGGAAACGAAAAAGGAAAAAAAAACCATGTCCCATAATTCCAACCTTTCAAGTGAAAACAGCAACCAACAAACATTAAATTAAAACAAAAAAATAAAAAAATACAGAAATGGTTTAGGAAGGAGAATAGAAAGGAAAAAATCCTTCCAATGACTATTTTGCAATTGTGCACACACCTTTTAACTATTGCTCGTACTGCGAGAATGTGTGAATGGCATTGTTTAACTCCGAGCACAGTCACATCTGCTCCATGGTAAAAAGAAAAACATTTTTCATTTTCAGTTCGCTTTTCCAGTCTTTTATTTCCTAGTATTTCACTTAAATGTTATTGGTTGCTATGTCACATTAATGGTGGAAAACCATTAACAATTCAGCACCACTGTGGTATAAAATGAAACATCAGTGAGTATTCTTACTCTCGATTCATGTGTCTCGGCCTACAAGTTTTTAATATAAGGCCCACGAAAAGCTCAAAGCAAGTGGACAACATGCAGTGCTCTACTTACCAGTGTTGGTAAGCACACTAACAGACATGTATAGCGTGTCGCCAATGATTTTCTCTATGTCTGGAAAGGTCTGACGGATCTGCTCACTGGTTAGCACTGCGGAACCTTCTCCTTTTGTGATCTACAAAGAGTTCAGGACAGAAGCTTGTTATTTACGTACTGTACTGTATCAGTATCACCAAGTGCAGAAATGAGTCTCTGGTATGTTATATAACAGTTAGTTTTCACTGTAAGTCAATCTCTCACTCAGGATTTTCCAGAGACCTTCCGATTAGAGTGTTGAGAAATCCACTGTCGAAATACTTGAGACAGAAAACATTCAGATTTACAGAACGCAATGCAGCGTTACTGCAGAGACTCAGCTAGTTAGAGCTAGTTAGCAACCTACAAGATGACGAGTACAATAGCACTGACGACAGTATTACCAAAGATTCTAAAGTGCTACGCGCAAGATGGATTACTGGCTGGAAAATGCGTTGATAATTAGGAAGTACAGAAGTTCGACACTATGGGCGCCATTTTAGTAAGCTGGCCATTCGTCCCAGAGGCCGGGTACCGCGGGAAACTCGCGGCATTTTTCTGAGATCGTCTTGTCGTTTCTTGTTTTGATGGATTAGCCTTGTTTGCATTATGAGAAATGATGACATCCCGTGTTAAGACGACGTCAATAGATTATTTGAGCGGATTGTTTGATTTTTTTCCTCAATAATTGGAGCCCATTTGAGGTAAGTTCGACTCCATGCAGCTACACTGCAAAATCAACCCCATTTGATTGAAGCCTCGGATATCGATTAACATCGTGGATCGCGTTTGACTTCAGACATCGATTTGTTATCTCAGATAGTACTGCCAACAATTAACCTCCTCATGACTGCTTCGGACACTTTAGCGTATGTTTTCCAAGAGGTGGCGCTAGAGGCGTTGTTTGCCGAAACAGATAAGTGACGGTGGGCTGATCAAAATGGCGTCCGCGGTGGTACTTCTGCCTATTGCGTAAGTGATCCATCTTGCTCCGCTGTAGAGTCTTTGGTATTACTGTGAAACCTGAAGATATGGAAGCTGATCTATTTGACCAGGGTGTACACACGATGAGATGAAAGACCTGGAGAGACTAAAAGAGGATTAAAGGATCCAGCGAGTCACCATTTTCAAGGGTAGCGATGCTCTAAAAACAATCGGCTGACATCCTAGGCCATAGAGCTTAAACCAGGCGCGTCCAATCTTATCCGGAACGGGCCGGCGTGGGTGCGGGTTTTCATTCCAACCAAGCAGGAGCCTCACCTGATTCCACCTGTTTAATCACATGATCTAAGCTTCCAATAGGAACCAAAAACCTGCACCCACACCGACCCTTTCCGGATAAGGTTGGACACGCCTGGCTTAAACTGTAACCTGGAAATAAAGATATTTTAGGAAGGGATCTATATTTTTAATACTTTCAACCGAACCTTTCTTTGTTTTTTTGGGGTTTTTTTTCGATGGTTGTTCCGTATGCAACTGACTCAGCCTGGCCTTGACCGTCTCATGGACAGCCACAAAGGAAGGAAAAGCTTCCATGAATGAAACATAGATGAAGAACAATGTCTGAGATGGGTTTCGAAGGGCTCGCTAACAGTGTATTTCCAGAAGTTTTGCTGCACAGAATGCTAACATGTCGCACTGGATTCTGGGAAGGGCGAGCCAGCTCCTTTTCGAGAGCATCTGTAGCTCTCTCTTTAGGGAGAAATGACGTGAGGAATAAATCCCGCTGCACCTCCGTCTGCAGCTCATCGCCACCTCAGCAAAGCATGTTAAATTAAAGGCACAGGATTTCATAAAAGTCACTTCTATTTTCGTGAAAAAAAAAGAAACAAAAAAAAGAAAAAGAAAACGTGTATTAATAACCTTACCTCAACCCTGCTCAGGGAGCTCCGGATGCTTATTTTGTCTTTTCCTTTGAACACACCAAACACCACAAAAGCGCTACCTTCAACGTATTCACCGAACAGATACCTGAAAAGCAATAAAGAGTAAAGCAGGAAGGTCAAGAGTAGATACATCATCGGTGTGACGTATGAACCATAGCAATTACGTAACACAATTTGTAAAAAAAAAACAAAACAACAACAAACAAACAGACAAACAAACAAAATAAATAAATAAGAGAGCGAAACCCCCAGCAAAACATAGCGGTGGATCCTCGTGGATCGGTTCTGTGCTGCGCTTAGGTGACCTGAATTTACAATGAAGTGATAATCCTTAACATAGTGCGCTGCTCATTTTGGTAGTTTGCAGTAAACATGATGAAAAAAATACATTTACAATCATCATTAGCAAAAGGTTACCAAAAAGGAACTCTTACTTTGCCTTGATTTTAACAGTAAAATCTTTATCGCTGGCATAGAAGAAAGATTTCGTAGGGTTCAGTTGCACTTCAAAACTCGGCAGCCCTAGAACGTAAAATCATACAAAATAGATCCTTATAACGACAAAAACATTTTCTTTTTGATTTCAGATCATACAAACAATACATTCCTGATGTCACATAGGACAGCATTATTATTCATTAAAATATGCTTTGGGAGACACCACTGATTATTATTATTATTATTATTATTATTATTATTATTATTATTATTATTATTATTATTATTTACTTACTGGATCCCAAGAGCAAAATAATACTTACTGTATTCTTTGACCTCAAACTCTGCTGTGAAATTCTTTTGAGGATTTTCCTTAAAGATTGCTGCTATTTGCCAGATTCCAGTGCTTCAAATACAAAAGAAGTCGCAGGGTTTTAACTGTTACCATGCCACAGAGGTAGTTTATTTCATGTCAATTTTCATCATTGTGAAATATGATGTGCACAAGATGAGGAATTACAGCTGATTTATTTCGTATGTATCATCTGGGTAATTCGGAGTTTAAGACTCGGAGTTTGCTGGATCGAACGTGTGTAATGTTCACGTAACGCAATAGTAAAACAGTACGTTGCGCTGGTGAAACATTATGGCTAAATACTCATGGTTATTGCTGTCGTTTACTGTAGAAACACTTTAGCGGGATTCGCTGCCAAATTATTTCACATTCAGGACCTCAGGATAGGTGGTCATTTAGTTGAGAGATCAACCCTGACGTGGAGTTTAGCTTTGTGAGGGAGTTACGTGTGAGCATATTGATTCGTATCACTCAGCCAAGATTTTCAAGCACCATCAAGTGAAACCAACCTAACGGGATTTCCAATTTTATAGTCTTGACTTGCGACTCCATTTGTTACAGTAGGATGCTTTTGCTCTACAACGATCCCTTCCGGAGTCTGCAGACATGAAAATATAGTCACACTGAGTCATATTATTGTTATTTTCGCAACATTTTACAAAAAAATGGGTGCTAACACCGTTGTTGCTTATCTTACAAAATTCTTATATATATATATGTATATATATTTAAATCTTATATAAACTTACCACTATATTCACAGTCACAGGATTAGCCACAGGCTTTATTTCAGAGTTCACAGCAAATATTCTGTATTTCACTGAAGAAAATTCACAAAACGAAAAAGTCACCAATGCAGTGATGCGAAAACACGCAGCTTTCATCAGATATGAACAAAGACCTACGCACAACCGGAACAGTTATGTGCTATTTACTCGCTCATGGTAGAACTGGCTTTGGACACAGTCTCGTCTTAGGCATCCCATAATCCTGACCTGCTTTAGGTGATATCACCTCACACCAGTCCAGCTTTAAGCCAAAACCATTGTCTGATAGATAAAGCCTTACCCCAGAATTTCATCCTGACATTTTTCCTGCATGCCATCATATATTAAAGGACTAAGCGTGGATAGCAAACATGAAACAAACAAACGAGCAAACAAAAAAAGTGTTGCGCTGTTGTAGGAAAGTCAGGGTGGTGTGATAACTCCAGAGAAACCCTGAAAAGGTTTCATTCTGGTTTCAGTGAGTACAATAAAGAAAGCTAACACTCACCAGTGGTATCCGGAGTATATATTGTCTTATCAGTCTGAATAAACAAATGCCCTGACTGAAATGAAACCATGACAATTTTCTCCAGGTCAACCTTGTCAAAAGTTGCTGTCAGATAAACATACTGTTGTTCCTCTGAGTCCACCTTTAAAACTTTGTCATTGAAGGGAATCTGCGACACAAAGTGCAAATGATGTAAATTAATGGTACATTCCAAAGTATATTATTATATATGTTTTTATTTATTTATTTATTTAATTTTTTTTTTTTTAATATTTGTTGATAAAAAAACAAGTGAACTTTGAGTGAAAAATGTTTTTAATGGGACAACGGTCTGGACTGCAGGCAGGCCAGTTCACAGCATCTGGTCTCTTATATACAGTATGCCCTCTACATTTATTGGCACCTCTTGTAAAGATTAGGGGGAAAAAGGGTTGAAAAAAAATCCCCTTTTTGTGAAAGTAGCTTCATCTCACCCTGAAATGAGAAAAAATCCAACCTCTAATTCAAATAAATGTATTCAGAGAGAAAAAAACAACAACCAAAAAACAAATCCCACCCCTCACGAAATAACTATTTTGAACGAAAGCACATGTGCCATGATTACTGGCACCCTGGGAGTGATTTTGAACACAATGCAACCGAAGTTTATATACATTTCCCATATAAACTGTACATCGTTTGAGTTTGTAGGAACTTTCAAGCTGTAAGCCACGGCTTCCTGATTGACCGGGGTACAAAAATGAGGTGACGCAAGGGTCAAATTCCCTTAGTCATCCAAATCGAATGAGGGAGAAGTGTTGTGTTGACCTTCTTAAGTCAGGGAATGGTTATAAAAAATTATATACTATTACTGTGAAATGCCCATTCCTACTGTTAGCGTAATAATAAAAATAAAAAGTGGATATCAAGTGGAACTGTCACCTGAAAGAAGACACATGTTTATTTTGCCACATGGACAGTGAGGAGGATGGTGACAGCAGCAGCAACAACAACAACAACAACAACAACAACAAATGCTCACTGTTGGTGAATTACAGGAAAAAGTAAAATCCTGGAGTTACCAAGTCTCCAAATCCACCACCAGACTCCACCTCCATGTCGACAGATTATTTAGAGGTTCTGCCAGAAAAAAAAAGCCTGTTCTGTCAGTTAATCGCAAATGTACATACCTGGAGTTTGCAAAACCCTACTACAGCTTTGAGTTTCTGACGAAACCGAAATGGAGCTTTTTTGGCAGCAAACACTCGGAGGTTTTGGCATAAAAAAGGGGGATGGATATAATGGGAGTAACCTTATCTGAAGTGCAAAAACTCATGGGTCTGTGAAAAGCCCTGGACACCTTGTGAGGATACATGGCATCATGGACCATCCATGAACTACCAGGATGTTTTAAATCACACCTGGGCTGCCTCTGCTAGGACCTAAAACTGGGTCATCAACGGCTCTTCCAGCAGGACAACGGTCTGACGCGTACGTCCAATTCGACACAAAAATGGTTAACTGAGCACAGAATCAGGCTTCGACCGTCGCCATCTCAGTCCCCTGACATGAAACCTGTTTTGTGAGAAAAAGAGAAGGTCCAGGACAATGGATGATCTGCAGAGGTTCTGCAAAGAGGAATGGTTTCAGATGCTCTGCTCGGTATCCTCCAACCTTATAAAAAATGTTATAGGTGAAGACTCAGTGCTGTTTTATTGCTGGAAAGGGAGGTTGTAAAAAAGTATTAAATGTAGAGGTGCCAGAAACTCTGGCAAATGTATATTTGTTGAAAATCCTAAAAAAAATGAATTAACCTAATTAGATGTGAGATTCCACCAGGTATTTTTTTTTTTTTTACAGCATTACATAACTGTTCCAGTCTTTTTTTTTTTTTTTTAATACCTGTTGTTGGCATTAAATTCAAAACGAGCATATACTGTATTTTCCATAAAGCAATACCATTTCTCAGTTTCAGCATTTCCATTTATGTGATTTTCAATTAAATATGGATTTACAAGATTCCCAAATCATCATGTTGTGATTTCATTTACATCGGTGTGGCAAGTCAGAACTGGTTAAAGACTTTAAAACACACATTAAGTACAGTCATTAGGAACGGGAACCAAAACTTGGTCCCAAATATGAACCAATTCTGAAATGCCAGGTCCCAGGTACCCATGAAAACAAAACTAATAATTTCATTTCTCCTTAGAGGTTCTGTGATATCCCTTTATTTTAAAAGCCGCTGGCCAATAGCTACTCATTACCCATATTTTGCCTGCTCACCCCTCACTCCCTCACTGACTAACGTTTTAAGTTCCTGAAATCTCTAAGGGAGTGATCAGCGCGTAAGGGAGGGACGTAGCAATTTAACAAGTGAAACGGAGATTCTTTGTTCTTTTTTTGATAAGTAAGATTTCGCCGTGCCTGTCCTGAATCGGAACACTTTTGCCACTCCGGGTGCGAGACGGCTCTCTTACGAGTCCGAGTACCATTTCACTCTGCAGCTTCTTGAGCCTTGGCTCCCTGTTTTGGTATCCACTCATGCTTATCTCGGCGGCAACTTCGTTTGACTTGTCGTGCAAGGTTGGAGTATGTTTCGTCAGGACCGTTTCCTGCGGCCTCGCTATGACAATCAGCTACTCTGAGGAACTGGTGGAAAATCAACTACTGATCACACTAAACTAGAGGTTATACTTACTCTTTAATAGATAGAATCACTGCCGAAGATCAAAGTAAACCTTATACCAAATAACTTCTTCAGCTGTTAAAATAGGAGCTGTATTCTCTGGGTTAACAAAGAGGGAAAAACCTATTGGATCTTACTATGAGGTGTGGCTATTACTTACCTTTATAGGTACAAGAGATTGATATCTGTTTTCAGAATTTAGTTTGACACGTGCATTGTAGAGGTCCGTGTGTTTACTAGGGAAGTTCATTACTCGGACATGGACATTTACAGTGTCTGTGCCTTCATAGTCCTGTATCTCCACAAACACCCGCTCTGTTGTTCCCACTCGCAGGATCTGCGGAGCAGAAAGGATGTGCCTGAGAATGCAGAAAGGAAGGGAATTAAAAGATTAAGATTCATTCTTTTTATTCATGAACATAGACAACCGCATTAAGATGGAGCGCATTATAACATATACAACCGCATTAAGATGGAGCGGACCTACAGTTGTGGTCAAAAGTTTACATACAGTTGTAAAGAACATAATATCATGGCTCTCTTGAGTTTCCCGTTATTTCTACAACTC
>JAQLOM010155722.1:0-13058 GCA_030068315.1 Chrysichthys thysi
AATGGATGGTTAGAAAACCCTTGAGCTAGAATGCCAAAGGTCTGCAATGCTGTAATTGCTGCAAATGGAGGATTCTTAGATGAAAGCAAAGTTTGAAGGAAACAATAATAATTTCAAATAAATATCATTATTTCTAAGCTTGTCAATGTCTTTACTATATTTTCTATTCATTTGCCAACTCATGTGGTAAATAAGTGTGACTTCTCATGGAAGACACAAAATTGTCTGGGTGACCCCAAACTTTTGAACGGTAGTGTGTGTGTATATATGTATGTGTGTGTGTATAATATATATTCACACCATACTCCTCACAAACACGGGAGGCAGAAACACCAGACTTCTTAATGAGCTCCAATTTCTGGCCAAAACTAAGATTGACAGGCTTTCTTTTACCACTAGACTTATCTTTGAGTGGCCTAATGATGGCACTGGGCAGAAAAACAGTGAAAAACACTGAATAATCACCGGAAAAACAGTATAGCAACCTATTTTTTGCATTTTATTCAATTTTAAAGAACATCCCTTGTCTGGAATTCAGGTTGTATATCAGATGAAACCTGACAGTACTGAGGCATGAACACCTAGTTGTGTTTTTGTCATGTAGGCTAATATTAATCTTTACTTATGCAAGCATGTGTCTGAGTGAGTCAACACGAAATCTACTAGCAGCAGTCCTATGTAATGATGACATAATTAACATTTTGGCAAAAGCAAGGCCAAAATAATTCCAGTAACAGTACTGAATACTATGAACCCCCGCTCATTGCACAAACAGAAAAAAATATGTATAAATTATGTATTAAATATATAAATTTTGTCCATGTACAACATTTTTTAGGAACAATTTCTTGCATCAGTACAGAATGATATTAGCCTGCATATCGCAAAGACAAACATCGCGCTCATGCCTTGATGACGTCAAATTTCACTTCATATTCTCATGATTCATTCCATCACTGCATCTGGCCTTCCACAGTGAAACACTGAATACACTCCTTTTCCATAGAACGGTATTCTACGGAGCCCCATTCATGACACAAAAAGAAAAAATATAAATATTAAAAAAATATTTAATATATACAGTGGAACCTCTGGTCACAAACACCTCTGAACACGAACAAATCGGTTCCCGACCACAAAATCCACCGAACAAACAAAATCCTTCTACTTCGTATGCACCAATGTTTTTCCATTTTCTGTTTACGTCTTGCGCAATTGTGTATTGCTCACCTAACCAAGATGCGCATGTGTCCCTTTAATCGGTCAGACATGTGTTTATTCACTGTACAGTAACTTCCTCCCTGCCCATCTTACCTCACTTCTTTAACGCCAGAAGTCAACTTACGCAAGGTTAGTTTTAGTTAGTTTTGGTTGTTTACAGTAAGTTTATGTATAATTAAGGATTGTTCAAACTTTGATTTTTTTCTGTGCTTAAAACTCATTAAAAAAAGTTCACAGCATTTTTTTCATTGTGTTTCTCTGTATTTTTGCTCTATAAGCCTTCATTATGGGTCCCAAGAAAATGGAAATGGTAGTCAGAGTAAGAAGCCCAAGTGTATAACAGTTGAATTAAAGAAAGACATTATCGCAAAACACGAGAACTGCCCCCATATTCCGCCACCACCATCCACCTATGCCAACAACTACATATCCACCGCAAAGGTAATGTGCATTAAAATCAACTGTTTATTTAATTTAGTTTTATTTTTCTATAATTAAGGTTATTTTAATTTTATTCTGTTTTATTGCCACACATAAACCCATAATACTCTTTAAAAATATGTTTTGAGAGCTGAAACACATTAATTGTATTTACATTAATTACAATGGGAAAAATTGATTTGGGTCACGAACAGAGTTTTGGAACGGATCAAGTTCGTGACCAGAGGTTCCACTGTATATAAAATATATATCAACAAAATATAAACTAAAATCAGGGAGTGAGCAAATATCGTGGGCTCACTCACAGATATGTGGTTACCTCAGTACAGAATAATATTAGACTGAACATCGAAAAAACACCAAGGCAGCAATGCCTCAATGACATCCGATTTCATTCCATATATTCAAGTATCATTCACTGTCTTCCCCAAGAAACCATGCATACATTTTTACAGTAGGCTTAATTTAGTAGGAAAAATGTTAGCCCTGCTTGTAATAGGCAATTAAAATGCTTTTCTTTGTCCATCCCGTTTTTTAATTAATAGTTGTAAGCCTTTGAATTTGCATTACTGATTGGTCTTCTATGCATAGCAAACAGCATGCACCATGTGAGAGAAGTGCTCATTTTTTTGTGCACAAATGCTAGGTGTCTCTTGCTCTTTGTGTTTAGAATGTATAGTCTATATAAACAATATATATAATGGAGTTTAGGTGCTGTTATTGGCAGGGCTTTACCAACAGCAGCTTTTTTATTAATATAATGTAACACCCAGTGGTCACATATACTCCTCTCTTGAGGTGCACTTTTAAAGTATTTAACCCTACTGCTATAAATCCTGAGTTTTTATTTTGTGGTGTTTCTTAAGTAAAGAAAAACTCAAAGACAAACTGTGCCATTTCTTTGTGAGTGTATGAATACAGTGATTGGTGGTGGAATTGGCTGTGACACAAGATCACCAGATAAAATCCTGTCCCCCACCTCTCTCTCTGAGTTGTTTTTTTTCTTCTTTCTTTCTTGTTGCGAAACATACTGAAAGTAATGGGCCAAAAGAAGAACTCTGCTTGCTGACTTGTTTGTTCTTGAAAATACTCCACCACTTAACCCTCTTTAGTAAAACTCAAGTTGATACTAAATAAACAGTTCTTGAGATTTGAAAATCACACTATTTCAATTCATAACTTCAGCTTTAACTGAAGATATATAATCATAATGACCAGCCTTAGTTGTTAAATCAACTCGACTCTGTTTTTGTCTGAAATGAGTGAGTCAGTCTAACTGCTTCTCATGTTTCATTTTCTGGCAGCCGACAAGGAATTTGATGTGGTAGTCTTCTTTAACTTCACACAATTGGGTGCAAGCAGGAGAAAATACAGTACCTTAATATTAGTTTATCCAGCTCAAGCAGTTTAGTTAAATCAGCCTTATATACTCTGATAAATTATTTAGCAACAATTCAAATATATGCAATGTTGAATACTTTTGTACCTTCTGCACTTTACTGTCACAGTGGTTTTTTTTTGTTGTTGTTGTTTTGTTTTGTTTCTACAGCTACTCCAACCCCAGCTCCCAACATCCACATACAGGGCAGGACTGGGACAAAATTTTGGCCCTGTCATTTTGGTCAGTTGGTTTATGTTCTCATGCAAAATATTATTTGTAATATGTTGATGATTATATTCTTATTTGATTGTGTAACGTTCAGACAACATGTTATATGTTCAGACTTCTGTGTGTATACATTGTGGACGCAACTTGCATATACGCATGGGACACTTATTTTGACCATTGTTAAATTGTTAGTTGTGCCTTTGGTTACTTTGGCCTTTTTTCTGGATGTGCCACATATACTGGTGGTATGCCGGTACTGTGTGATGAAAAATTCACTAATAAATTAAACTAAGAAAGATACTGTTTTCAGCTGAGTGATCTTTAGTGCTTACGAATGAACTAAGGAAACATAAATACACATAAATACGGACAGAGAAGAATAAAATGGTCCACACTGGCTCACCACATACAATCACACACACCATCCCACTTTACACTTCCTTTGGTGTGTGAACCAACTCCTACATCCTAAAACCCCCAAAGCCATGTAACTAGCTAATAGGAATCGCAGACACATTAAATACCTCCAGACTTGGCATTTATTAATACAGTAAAATCGTACACTCCACAATGATGAATAAACCAGTCTATGGCTCCAGTGGTGTGAATGTAAACACAAACAAGAACTTGGGCAAAGTTCTCCTGGCCTCCTTATGGTAGGCTAAGACGAGGCTACATCTTGGTATCTAACCACAACCATAACAAGCCAAATGGACACAGTTGTAGATCAGAGTTCCGGAATAACTTTGATTGCAGTGTTATCACCATAACTTTGCCAACAGATAGTTTATCCACCACTTGTGTTTTAACTCAGTTTTAAGAATGGGTTAAGGGGTTCCTTGACACATGATTTGAAAATAGCTCCGCTCACCGCAGGTTCTACTCTCATTAGCTCATCTCTCTCTCTCTCCTCTCTTTCTCATGGTGTGTGTGTGTGTGTGTGTGTGTGTGTGTGTGTGTGTGTGTGCGTGTGTGTGTGTGCGCTGACAGCACCACTATCACCAGGTGAAAGTCCTGCTGCTGCAAACATGTCAGAAAGTTTGCCACATTTCGCAGTGTCTGCCAGAAATGTCTTTCTGTTTCTGGTGTAATTCCTCTGTGCCTCCCTTACACTTCCTCTGTCTTTCACTCACTCACCCTACTGTTTTAAATACACATTAAGGCGGCACCAAAAGGTGAGGGTGCTTAAATATGTGATTGAGCAGCGTGAGCCCAATGAGCTGCCACACTATGTGTATGATGGGCCGGTCAAACAAATGAAAAAAGGCCCTAGCTCCTGGCCACATACAGTAATGCCATCAGGATCTTTCCGTTTTGTCTGCACTTCAGAATTTTAACCTACATATTTTTTGTTTCTACAGATGCCACTTGTCATCAGCAAAATCATGGTATTCCTGGGTGTGTGTTCAACTGCAGGCGACATTTAGGTAGGCATGCAAGTTGGTACCTGAAGGGCTGGCAAGAGTGTTATAGAAAGTGCTGTTTACACTTATACTTTTACTGGTTTATTTCAGGTGTTCCTGGCTTTAGTTATTTATTCATTCATTTTTAGTAAATGCTTTATTCTGGTCAGGGTGGGCAAGTTCACCCTGGATGAGACACCACACTATCACAGGGCATCATACACACACCCACATTCACACCCTCTTGTATACCCATGGACTGTCTAGCGTAAACAGTTTTTGGCATTGTGCCAGTGTCCATTCTTAAAAGCACTATATAAATAAAATTGAAGGGAAATTGATCTACAGGAACGTTGTATTATTTAACATTTAAATCTGCATAATTTCCTTGAACATATTAAACATTTATATGGGTTATTTAACTGCTCCTTCAATGTGCTACTGTTTGTCAGTATTGGTTCAAATGGTATAAACATATTTTTTCATTTATCAAACACTGCACAAACATTAAGATGAACTCAGTAATCCAGTGCTCCAAGCTAAATGTGATCATGAGCAAATGTTTTATCCAAATTAATCCAAACAAATGTCTTTATTTGCCACTACAGATGCATTATCAACTTGTTTTAGGCGTTGTGTCACTGCCGTCTGTAATGTGTTCAGCTGCTGCTGTTGGCATCACACAGGTATTTCCATAGGAAATCCCTCTTTTTTTCCCCCAGTCTCGTAGAATATATTTTTGCCAATTTTATTTATGGCAATATATGGATTAGGAAAGTCTTTGATGAAGAGTGGTCTGCTCAAAGCCTCATTCAAAATTTCTATTTCATTCATAAGCTCATCTTTAGTCTTGGTTCATAGTAGTGTATGTCTGTTTGCTCAGCAGATCACAATGTGCCTTTATCAGTGGAAGAAACGGAGCCATGTTCTTATCAAAGCTCCGTGCGGCCCTGGATTCTGAATGAAGACAATGGAGAAATGATCTTGCGCCACTTTCAGTAACCCAGCCTGAGTTACTGTTAATTTATACACATAAAATTAATTTATGTTTTTAATATAATTTTTTTGATAAATAAATAGAACCACTAAAGAAGTAACCATTATTGTCTCTTTTTGTCTTTTCCTGGGTCTTCATGATCTTAAGCCTCAACTGCCAGGAAATTCTAACCTCCATTCAACCATGTTTTGCAGTTTGCATATTCTCCATATGCATACGTGCATTTTTTCTGGGTACTCTGGTTTCCCCCCCACAGTCCAAAGGCATGTACAGTCTTGGTCAGTTAGGCTAATTGGCTATCTAAATCACCCATAGGTGTGAATGTGAGTGTGAATGGTTGTCTGTTTCTGTGTATTGGCCCTGCAGGGGATTGGTGATCTGCCCAGGGTGTACGTTGTAAGTCAGTTGGGATTGGCTCCAGCTTCTCACCAGGACCTTGAACAGGACAAAGCGGCATGGAAAATGAATGAATGAAAAGTACTGGTCAGTGATGCAATGGCTATTTAGGTGAACCAGTAAATGTTTCAGTCCTGTGGATAGAAAAAAATGATATTGTACTTGAGTTGTAGTGCAGTGAAAGTGTTAGGTTGCAGTCATAATTCCAGTGTCCCTGGTTTGACTCTGAGCTCAGAGGGTTTCTCGCATTATTATGTTTGTGTTATCTGATGTCCTCCTAAAAAATACTGGTAAAAGTTTTGGCTACACTTGACTGCCTGTAGGCCTGAATTCATATGTGAATATGAGTTTTCATGATTGGTGTGGAAAAATTGAGTGGCCTACAGAGAATTCCTCAGAGAATGACCTCAGCCCCACTGAACAGTTTTTGGTAACTGTCGTGTAATAGAGGAGACCTGTTTGGTGGGTGGGAATTGGCCATGACTCAATTGGCATGAAAATCAGGGGGAAAAATCCCCCAAAAATGCTTGTGTGTCTCAGTGAGCACAAATCCCCACAACCATCTGACAAAATCTAATGCCTTCCTAGAAGAGTGAAGGTTATTGTAAGAGCAAGAGGAACTACACCTGGAATGGGATGTTCAATATGTACACATGGATGTAATTGGTCGGGTGTCCACATACAGTACTTTTAGCCCTTTATAGTGTAAAAGGATTGATGGAAGTGCACTACCTCACAACCCTGGGTGAGTAAATGTGTGTTTTTGCAAGAGATTGGGGGGGGGATAAAACTAAATGAAACATCTGCTCTTAAAGGGGATGTTCACCTTAGTTCACCTTTCTAAATATATACAGTATATAGGCAATCTGAATGGAGTCCAGTGGGAGAGTTAATGGTGGTGGCTTTATATTAATTAGTTTTAACAAATTATTTAAGCATCTGACATAATGGTCTGAGACGACTAGAAATTGATTGACATGAAAATTTAGAACTCCTCAAATATGAATTATGGTGAACTTCTCCTGTAGGGAAAAATCCACCATGAAAAGATGTGTGCTGCAGCTTTTTTCTAGTCAGCCATCTTGGTTCGATAGTGGCAATACTGAAAAGAACAGTACAATATAAGAAATCTGGAGAATTGTTCCAGTGGAGTAATAGATTCCTGACCTTAACATCAAATGTTTTTAGGACAGTCCAAGTTATGAATATCACAGACAGCACATAACCTCCTGAGACCCCAATGTCCTCCAGAGAGGACATCACATTTCCCCCAAGCTACATTGTGTGTATTTCCTTGTAAGATCCTCATATGAGGACGATTGGGTATTACTCTTTTGCCAAACGTCTTCCAGTTTGGAGACAATGATCAAGTTGAATAGTTACGAGTCTCGAGTCTCAGGAGGATAAAGCAACTGTCTTCACCTTAGGTGTCGTGCTTGCTTGGTTTATTGAGGATAATATAGAATCAGCACACTTGATTTGTGTGTTACACAGGTTGTATAATCAAAGCTGTACTATTATGTCTTAAGGACTTTTTATTTCTGCTTAGAGCATGGCCTGTGAGTCATGCAGTGCTTGACATAGTCAGGGCGGTTCCTCATAAGCTGACTCAGCCTTGTAGTGGAAAGAATTCTTTCCATAACTGCCTCCTCACACAGCTTCCAAAAGGAAGAGATATAAATGAATGTAGATAGATTCATTATTTCTTAAATATTTACCTTTTTCTAGAAAAAAAACTATTGATTTTCTTGTTCAACTAGTGTCAATAAAGATTTTTTTTATTCAATACACAGGTATACAGTAATTACGCAGTTTTCTTTAAATAAATCTAACACTTAATCTTTCAATCAGAATGCTGGCCAATTTTTCTTCCCCCATCCCCAAAAATAAATAACATAAAGGAGATCCAAATAGAGACACTGGGTGATTGCATATAATGTATATGACTCAGCATGACATTTTACAAGAACATGCATTAAAAAATAAAAAAAATAAAAAAAAACCTTCAGAGATATCTCCTTGTGCTGAAGTCAATAAAAAAAGCTTAGTGATATGCAGGCTGCTTTGGGTACACTTTACACAAGTGAAAGTAAATTGCGGCGACATCCACTTTGAAAAAAAGTTGTGTGTCCTGTTTCTTTTCAGCCATTTTAAATTGATGGTGATCATAGAACAGGATACAATTCTGGATAATGGTTCATGTGCCATTGGTAGTAACAATCTGTATGAAAATTCTAAGCTATAAATGGCCCGCAAACAATTTTAAATAAACTGGTTGCAAGTGTGGACATGTATAAATGAGCAAATGTTTTGGTTAAAAAGCTGAGTAATCCCTGTGAGTCATACAATGCCAGATATCACGTAGGTTTCCGGTAAGCTGATTTATAGTTACAGCAGACAGTTGATTGTGGTTCTTTGTTGTTCTTTAAATTATATGTATCTTTCTGTATTATTGGACTGAAGCAGACCCTAAAGTTTTAAGGTTTACCCTCTTAAAAGTTAAGATTTGGTAGGTCACTGTCACAGAAGTAGGTGCAAGATGGTTGAAAATGCAGGGATAAGTTTACCAAGGAACAGCAAACAGACACAGTTCAAGGGTGAGGCAAGTTCACGATCAAACAGGCAATGGTTGAATCCGGGGGCAAACAACAATGTCTGAGGTAAGGCACAAATATAACCCAAAAGACAGAAAGGTTACCAATCAATGACTAGCTATGTCCTAGGCCAAGCAAACTCAGAGACAGAAAAATCACCAAACAAGCTCAACACCAGAAGATCAAGATAGAAAACCTGACTCAGCAATGCAAATTAGAAGGTGGGCTTCAAGGGCTATATATAACTGAGGTGATGAACAAATTACTGACAGCTGTGTTTAGTACTCAGGTGACCTGGATTACAGAAGTACTGGTGTGTTTAGGGAGTCGTAGTCCTCGATGGCCATGACTGTAGGCTGCTGAGACTGCTGGGAGTTCATGTGTAGCTGAAGCTGAGATGACAACAGTCTTAAATTATGAATCTATTGTTTATGCACCGAAATGAGTAGATACAAATTAAGTTTTTAAATATGAACTTTTTTCCAAGAAAAATGAAACCACTGATTGTTCAAAGAAATATTCATCCAGATATTTTTAAACCGTTACTCACGTATGCAGTAATGATCCAACATTAAAAAAAAAAATAAACCTAACATTTAAACCTTCAATCAGAATGCTGGAAAAAGACTATTTCTCATAAAAATGAAGGTGATCCAGATAGAGAAATTGGGTAAATAACAAAAAAGTGCATGCATTACAGAACAGGCAAACAAACAAACAAACAAATAAGCAAACAAACAAACAAAACCCAGCGATATCTCCTTATGATGAAGTCAATAAAAAAGCTCAGTGACATGCAGGCTGCTTTGGATACACCCAAAGAAAAGTAAATCGTGGGGACATCCACTTTGATGTGGACACAATGTGCTGCATCTTGTTTCTTTTCAACTATCTTATACTGATGCTGATAATAGAACAGGATACAGTTCTGGAAAATGGTTCATCTATCAGTGGAGTAACAATCTGTATAAGCTGTGAATAGCCCACAAGCAGCTTTGAATAAACTGGCTGCAAGTGTAGACACGCACAGGGGTGGAATGGTAATCGGGCAGACCAGGCATATTCCCCGCCAGTGGGCTGACGTGCGTTACATTCTTTTTTATTTCTTTGACCAGCCCACCAAACTCATACTTAATCTCTTCATAAAACTGTGTCAAACCACAAGTGGTGGATAAACTACCTGTTGGCAAAGGTATGGTGATAACACTGCAATCAATATAATTCTGCGCCTCTGATCTACAATTTTGTCTGTTTGGCTTGTTATGGTTGTATTTAGATACCAAGATGTAGCCTAGTCTTAGCCTACCACCATAAGGAGGGCAGAACAGCTAGTTAATACGCTTGGCGGTATGATGGTATTATGGTATACCCCGGTATTTAGAAAACTCAAAGGTATTATTTTCAATACCATTAAAACTCCAGATGCTCCGCTTTCTATTAAATTGATCTGGTGATGCTGTGTTGAGGTGATGTGCCGTACAGCACGCATCCCCAGAAGTCACTGTACTGTAATTCACAGCCATCTTGCCCAAGTTCTCATGTGTGAGTTCTCCTTCACACCACTGGAGCCATAGCTTGTTTTAGGGTTCATCACTGTGGAGTGTACGATTTTATTGTATTAATAAATGCCAAGTTTGGAAGCATTTAATGTGTCTGTGATTCCTATTTACTAATGACATGGCTTTGGTGGTTTTAAAAGGTAGGAGTTGGTTTACATATAAAATGAAGCGCAAAGATGGGTGGTGTATGTGGTGGGCCAGCATGGACCAAAACACCAGGGCCAAATTTTTGTCCAAGTCCAGTCCTGGATAGGATGAATCATTCAGACAGATAACAACTGCCTTGGAAATGGAAAAATGGTGGACCCCTTGAAGCACAAGGGAATGGTTGACAGACTTGGGAGCAGATTGAAAATGTCAGTAAAGACCTTTGCTGAAAGGACAGCACATGCTGACGGATGCCATCAGGGCAATCATAGTTCCATTATAAGGAAGTTGGTAAACATACCTCATTGAACCATGGGCCCTACAGTAACCTTTCGCAAGTGAATTGAATTACTTGGGAAACACTTTTATCCAAAGTGGCCTGTAATTTCATATGACAAGATGAAGGTAAGGAAACTTGATCCAGGAACCAGAGATTCCAGCAGAAGTCTAGAGGTGCTGGGGTGTGTGCTTGAAGCCTTACCATCAGTAGCCTTGCATATTATCTGTTGAACCTCCGTTGACCTGTAGATTTGCACTTGCTAAACTTGTGGAACTGAATTATAAGAGCTGAAAATTGCAACAGCTGAATATTGTCCTGTATTCAAAGATCTTTTGCCTGAATAGCATAACAAGCAGTGAGTGGTATCTCAGGGGTTAAGACATTGGCCTACTGATCAGAAAGTCAAGAGTTCAAATCCAAGCACTGCTAAGCTTCCACTCTTGGGCGCTTGACCCTTAACTGTTCAGTTGTGTAAATGAGTTAAATATAAGTTGCTCTGGATAAGTGTGTCTGCCAAATGATAGTAATGTTATGAAAGTGAGAATGTCATCAGTTAACATGCCCTCATTCAAATGACTCAGTTCATGCTCTTTTCCTGGCTTCCTCTAGAGGGGGTCACAGATCCATCCTTTTCCCTTTTTACTGGAAATGCAGGTACCAAGTTTGAACACTAGAGTGATTCACCGTTTTTCATCGAAGCCTCTGTGACTCAAATCTCACAATTGGATTCCCTGTGGCTGAAGCAAGGCTTCTCATCCTGTCCTTCCAGTTATTTCATCTCACACGACAATGACTTCTAGAGACTGGACCTACCTTGTAGGTGCTATTTTGGCTCTCTATTAGTGTAGATTGGTCACTATTGATTGATTTATTGATATATCAATAGTGATTTGGTCACTATTTGCATGGCAAATTTGGTTTTTATTGCATGGTCACATTTTCATTTTGGAACCAACACTGTTACCATGAAAAGTATCATTGTGGAGCATAGACCTCAGAAAGTTAATTTGGTCAACTATTGTTGCAACTTGCACCCTCAAAAGCACCATTTTATCCTTCAGACAATAGACATTGCAAAACACTGGTGCAAAATCACCCTTAAATGACAGGGTGAGTGCTCAAAATAAGCAGGCTTCAGTATATGACACCAGAAAAAGAAAAAAGACAGAGTGACGCACACACGAGTGTTATTAGTACCGGCCTGCATCTTTGGAATAAACTAGAAGTACCAGTTTAGCAACTGTTCACTGGAATACCAGAGTCAAAAGAACATAACATAATGTGTAAAATACCTCTTCTATATTATGTTATAATCTTATCCTTTCACTGAAAAGTAATCTTTTTTTTTTTTTTTTTTTTTTTAACACCATGTAAGTTTAGAAGCTGTATAGAAATTGGGCTAAGTAGATTATTTTATCTGACATAACAGAAAGAGATCTTATTTAGATCACACAGCTTATGTTTCGATTTTGACGTCAAGACACCAACTTACACTGTATAAATAATTATATTGCTAATAATGGGATAATTAGGACAAGATGATTATAATTAATTTACCTTTGAGGATCTTTTCTTTTTTACATTTCTTTTTTTTACATTTTTCTTTTGCTCTGCAATTGCTGTTTAAAAAAACATATTTATACCGAGGGAACAAAAGACAGAAAAAAAACTGTGTCTAATAAAGATTCAGCTTCAAAAGTACATTTTTAATATAATACAGTCATCCCTCACCTATTGCGGGGGTTACGTTCCAGCGCCCCCCGCGACAGGTGAAATCCGCGAAGTAGCGACCTTATATTTATTTTATTTATATATATTTTAAGGCTTTATAAACCCTTCCCACTCTCTTATTAACCTTTCCCACACTCTTATAAACACGTCCTATGCTCTTAAACACTTTCCACACTCTTAAACCTACATGATTTTAACAACATATAAAATTCTATATGGGTACTCACCAGTGAAGTATACTACAACTTGAATGATCAAGACGATGAATTAACTGTGCAGTACTGATGACGACGATGGTGATGACAATGAGATGAACGGTCACTGAGCTACCAGCACTCTGGTTGGTCGCCTTCCAAACATCAGCCAATAGTGTGTCGTGTACAATCTCACGTGGGCAAACTAGCTCAAGCGGTGTCAGAGCGAGTAGAAATCACAGACGGAGCATGAATTCGGAACGCCCTTGTTGCGTGTGGTTTTGACCCAGTTGCGGAATGAGCTGTAATGAATTGGAAGGCACACGCTGTCTGCTGTGACACCCAAAGCGTGCAAAGCGGAATCCCACCGGGAGACGGTGCACGGTTTAACCGGCGAAAATGGCGACAGGGAAAGCGTACGGGAAAGAGGCTCAAAACTCACGGTACCAGAGGAGCTGAGTGCTGAGGAGATAGACTCAAAGGACA
>JAQLOM010155752.1:0-13053 GCA_030068315.1 Chrysichthys thysi
GTTTAAGAGCATGGGAAGTGTTTATAAGAGTGTGGGAAAGGTTAATAAGAGAGTGGGAAAGGTTTATAAAGCCTTAAGATATATATAAATATTAAATTCAGGCGGAAAAGACCGGTGATCGCGAGAGAGCGCTAGGATTGGCTAGGACGGGTGTAAATCAGAAGTGGCCTCACTGGCAGTAAGTACTCATGTGGAATTTTATATGTTGTTAAAATGATGCATGTTTAAGAGTGTAGAAAGTGTTTAAGAGCATAGGATGTGTTTATAAGAGTGTGGAAAAGGTTAATAAGAGAGTGCACATGGTTTATAAAACCTTAAAACCTTGATCTGATACTAAGTAGAGGTGTGAAAGACACATTGGGACTTGATCACTCAAACCACATTCTGACATGGTCTGGGACACAAATGACCACATTACCCATCCATCCAATTCCATGCCTCTTTATCATATCCAGGGTCGTGTGCGGAAGCTGGAGCCAATCACAGGTGACTTCGGGAGAGAGGCGGGGCAGGTCGCCAGTTCACCGCAGAGCTGACACATAGAGTCAGTCAACCATTCGCACTCACATTCACACCTGTCGGCAATTTATGGTAGTCACTCCACCTAATGTGCATGTCATTGTACTGTGGAAGGAAACAAGGAGGACCCGGAGGAACCCCAGGTGGACATGAGGAGAACATGCAAAATCCACACAGAAAGGCACCCAGGCTGTCCTGGGGATCGAACACAGAACATTCTTGCTGTGAGTTGACAGTGCAAACCACTAAGCCACCATGCCGCCCTGACCACATTATATTTATAGTAAATGTGCAAATGTGTTTCCATGCATCTGGGACATGTACAACAATCTGCCTAATCGACTGCGTCATTGCCCGAGCAGGAAAATGTTTCATTGTTGCAAGACTGTTTGGAAATCATGCTAAGCGGTAGAGCTCTCTGCCAATAGGCTAATGGATAAATATGATGGTATAATAGCAGAGATGAAAGCAGCTTCATTTATCATCATCTCTCATTCTTTCATAAGTTTCATAATCAGACCACACGATTAAAACATTCAGAACAGTGCATACACGTAAAGGAAATATGATTCCTTGGACATTTCTGTGTAAAAATGAATGCAGCATAAGACTGATAAAGTAAATGTGCATGACAGCCATTCTGTAGTGAAAACGTTGTATGAATTCAGATCACACATGGTCACTGGAAAAACATTCTGATGCCAGCTATCCACTTGTGATCCCTTCACTCAGGACACATGTTAATGCCAGGTCTGAACCTGGTCTGAGTGTGCTCTTTAATGGACTGGTCTCCCATCTGGGGTAAATCCTCCCATCTTGTGCCTGGATAGGCTCCAGATCTTCCACAGGATGAATCGATTATTGAAAATGAAGCTCTACATCAAGGTTTGTCTCATCAGCTCACTCTTGACATTTAAATGTGAACCTCTGCATTGTCTCTTCCCTCATCTGACTGCTGTTCATGTTAGTATTAGTGAGAAAAATGTCCCTTATTAATTAATTCAGCTCTGTTTTATTGACTAAATTACTTGTTATTGGTGTCTTTTTATTAAGTAATTTAAAATCTTTTGTCTGCTGTAATCAGAGTGTGTAAGTTCTCTTCTCTATTTTGATGACTATGATGTAACGGTGCAGGAGCATCACTGACATTTTGGCAGACCATATCTGATTAAAGACTGAACTGATTAGGCTTATGTCCTGGTAAGGTTTATGCTAACTGGCAACAAGATCGCTAGCTAAAGGAGCAGGTAGGCCAGAGGTAAATACAATTCTGCCAATAAATCAAGTAATTTAGATAGGAAAGGACACAGGAACACGCAAAAAAGATTTTAGTAGTAGTTAATTTCACTTTATTCTGACTTCATCAATGTGAACGTTTACCCTGCTAATTATTTCAAACATACGAAGTGTGAGCTAATACAAAAATAAGGATAGATTTTAGTTTCTTCTTCTGCTACTGTTACACCAGATGTTTGCATTGGTATGCCCTAAATGTCATATGTTGCTCATGAGTACAAAATACATAACTCTAAATTGCTCCTAGGTGTGAAGGAGTTTGCCCTGTCATGGAATGGTGTTCAGTCCAGTGTGTAGTCCCAGGAGAGGCTCCAAATCCACAATTTGCCTGACAAAGCAGTAGTTGAAGACGAATGTTTACCTTTCTTTTAAGAGGTTTATGTGAAGTACTTATTGAGTAAATTAATCTTGTGAGTTTACTGACAGACCGTGAGAAACGATTTGTGCTTGCGCACGCACTGCATCAGTCAAATTGCCTCTTTCTGATATGGTAGGTGGTTCTTTGGCACACTTATTGATGAAGTGTCCTAGATTGCCTAGCAAAGCTAGACCTGGCTTGCACTATTACACAAATCCAAACATGTCCTCAAGTTACATCCCAAAATATGACACTACTTTATCATGGCCAATATATACACCACCTGTGCTCATCTCTGGTAATATAATCCTAAGCATGGCAGGTATAAAGCTTGAGCCACTGCTTTTTTAGTTCAACCTCTTGCATTCTTACTTCAGGTGAGCTTATAAGACCGACTTTGTCATGCCATAAAATAACATTTACGTGAATGTTTTTTGTCTTCGTTACGCTACCAAACAACCACAAGAAATTAACAGTTAACAGTACTGATAGTAAATAATTGATCACTTTATACAGTTGTTTTTTTTCACGTGTTTGCTTCCATTACTTCTAATGCATATAAAGGCATCGATTAAATAATTAAACACAGCAGCTGTACAACACAAAAATATGAGGTGAATACTCTACGGCAGAAGTATGTTAAATTCTTGTAATGTGTGGAGGATCATGGAATGTTCCCCCCCATCTAATGTACTGCCAACACTCACTGCAGAAATATTATTTATAGTTCATGAACTTTTCTGCTTTTTGTGTTTTACAAACTCCTGAGTGTCTGTAGACCACCAAGTTGACCATTCTTTGCCCATCCTCACTCTGTGCCCACCCTCAACATGTCTTCATAAGCTGATAGCATCTCTCAAAGAATCAGTCTGTATACACCTGCACATCATGGGACTGGTACTTGAATGATTTTATACTTATTATATTAGCCTATTCATCCATCCTTCTACTATCTGTTAAGGCTTGCTTGGGGAACTGGGTCCAATCCCAGCTTACTTCGGGCGATAGGCAAGGTACACCCTGGGCAGGTTGGCAATTTATCACAGGGCTAACACAGAGACAAACATCCAGTCACACTGACATTAATAGCTGTGGGCAATTTAGAGTAGCCAGTTGACCTCATTTGCATGTCTTTGGGCTGGGGGAGGACACTGGAGCACCCAAAGAAAACCCACACAGGCATGGGAAGAACATACAAACACCACACAGAAAGACCACAGTCAGCTGGCAGGTTGAAACCCAGAACCTTCTTGCACGTGAGATGACAGTTCTAACCGCTGAACCACCGTGCCACCCTGTATTCACCCATCTCATTATAATATGAACAGAACTTTCAATGAGTATAATGCCATATTATGAGTGCATAGGGAAATTGCATCATATTCGTCCTATAGACCACATGAGGGACAATAAAGGAGCAACTGGCGAATAAAGTGAAGTGTCTGGGTTTTAACCAAACAAAAGGCCTTCATGTGGGTGGAAACAGCAGGAGCTTCATTTGCAGCAAGAAACACAAGTGCAGGGTGTGTGTGTGTGTGTGCGTGTGTTTGATTTATTTGCATGTTCTGTTTCAGCAGTGATGTCAGCTAAAGCTGAACCGTAGATATCTGGTGGCACTGCACTCTGTAGCTGAGGAGAGAAGCACAAAATGGAGGCACATTGTGAAAATCCAGCACTTCTTTACAAAAAACTGGCTTTATATGGCAACAGATTTGACTTTAAGTCCTCTTCTGCTAACAGATTTTCACCAAACTAATATTCAGGTTACTGAACTACTACAGAGAGTAAAGGGACAGGTGCTTCGTCTCATATTACTCAGTTGCCCAACAAATAATTTCTCCTTATTTCCTGAAGGAAAGTTCACCAAATCCACTTATAGTAGGGTGCAAAAAATTAAACCACAATCAAATTTCATTACCAATCATGCGATATTTTATGAACTTGACACTTATTATTGAAACTTTGTATTTATTAGATGTTTGCTATAACACTAACTTAAAAAAAAAATGAAATTACAGTGAAATTATATTTGCTTTTGTGGAAGGATTATTCACATTATTGTGGCAAAAAGGAACTTTAATTAACCTAAAAAAAATCTTCTATGCCACCTTTACTCGTATTTTGTGGTTTTGTTTCTCCAGACATTGATTCTAGGTCTGAAACCACACTTGCCACTGTTGTGTCTTCTGCTCATGAGCTCTTAAGGAAACTAAAGGCCAGAAACTTCCTGTGGTAACAATTGGGCTTCCTGAGTTAGACCGTGTGGCGCTCTATCAGACATGATAATCTTTTGTGGCTTTCATTTAATAGGTTATAAAAATGCACACAACGGTATTGTCTGCGTATTATTCATAGGATTGAAATGGCAACCATCTCCTTGTGTTAACGGTAAACAGAAAGCAGAACAAAGAGAGCAAAGCGTGCTTGCTCTTGAAAGGTTATCAAGGGCAAGTGTGAACACAATAATTACGCTCCAGGTCAGCACAAAAACAACTGGTTAGAGCTCATCATCTGGTGGGAAGGGTTTTCTCAATCCAAAAGTCATTCCTAGTGCATTTTGAATAAATTTGCAACAAATTACAGGTTTATTTTAGCCCTCTGCGTTCCTACACGACCCTTGGCAAATGTTTTTCTGATCCGCTTACATTTGGGCAATGTGAAAGTAAATTAAGCCAAATGGAAAGAGCCACACAAATCAATTCCACTGAATTGGGGTAAGGAAATGGAGTTTCTAGTAATACAGAAAGTAGAGAAATCACTCCGCTGGGAAAATTACTTCATGATGAGTTCTATCTTGTTCTATTTGGCTTCAATTTGGCGACTTGCAATACTAGAACAGGTAAGGGGGACAGTCTATTTGCAATCCTAATGTGCTCAGTTTTTTACATCCCAAACAATGTAGGAGAAATTTGTACAGTATAATGTTTACTGAAACTATACATATAGACTCACACTGGCTTGCTGAGTAGGTGGTTAACTAACTGGATTGCTAATTGGCTATGTGACTGGTTAGGTAGTTTGCTATTTAGCTAACAGTTATTAAGGTGGAGTAGTCAGCTACATTACACCCAACCCAAATGTGGCAAATCCCCCCCAAATATTATATTAATTATTGGCCCAACCCTCATAATGTGTCCTTTTTTACTTCAAGAAAATGGCTTTAGCTCACAATGGCTTGACTTCTGCTTCTGAGGTCTGCAGTTATACTGCTTCAACCTCTAGCCTTCCAAGGGCTTATCAAACAAACTTCAACTGAGCAAAGGAAGCAAATTTACAGCTCTTCAGAAGGCGAGGTCTAAACCATGGGAAAGTAGTGAGGAAAAGTCAACAATGGCTTGTTGCGTACAGAGCTGGAATGCCACCTTAGTCTTTCTAGCTGAGTGTTTCCCACCCTGAACACACAAGCATGAAGATATGGTTAATAATCAAATAATAATAATAATAATAATAATAATAATAATAATAATAACACTTAAGAAAGTTCATGTGCGCTTTGCGGTTGATTTTTTTTTTGCTTAAATGCCTAGTCAGGATTTAAAGTCAAGTGTGAGGGGAAAATGAATGTACCTTTTGCACCTGTTTCACACTGAAAGCAGGTTTAAGTTAGCATTACGGTGCTGACATAAGTGTGTGCATGACACAACATGCTTTGTACAGGCGAAACCGTCAGCTACCTGTTCCACCTGAGTGGTGAGAAAACACCCGGCCTGTGTGTCACCACTCCTCTTGCTCTCTCCCCCTCTGTCTCTCTCTTTCTCTCTCTCTCTCTCTCACACACACACACACACACACACACACACACACACAAGAAAAGTGGGCTTATTGCAGTGTCTGCAGTATCACTTCTTCTAACTAGCTGGCTCTGGATAAGTCTGATTAGCTGACAAAGGATTAACTTGTGCTCATTGTTACCACTCTGCTAGTTTATAACCCCTCAAAGTTCTCTCATGTGACCGGTCCACCGACTTCCTGTTCACACAAATCTCTTGTCCTTGCATTCCAGGCACCAAAGGACTCCACACAGCAATGCACCACATGATCTGGTTCAAAACTACACACCTGCACATTACCTCAGGTCTTCACCCTGCTTGCATGCTTGTAACATACGTGTCGTCATTCCTCAGTGGTGGAATAAACATTCATCTTCATCACCTGCTCAAATTTCTGGCAGTAAGGACAACACTTTAACTTTCTCTCACCTTGCTTTGCATGTCTCACCTTTTGTATTACTCTTTGGTTTTTAAATTCCTTATATCATTTTTTGTACACACTTAGGTTTGTAAACATCTCTGTTGTCCTTTGTCTATGCGCGTAAGTGGAAAGTGACATTTTGTTTACACCTAGATCTCTCTTGCACTTATATAAACTGAAGCGTATTTCCTTTCTTTCAGGTAATGAATTATTGCACATGCTCTGAGTGCTTTGTATCGCCACCTTCAAACAAAACTGAATAAATTTATGGTCTCTAATATTTATATTGCTTCTTTAGATGCTGATTTTTTTGAGTGCAAAGTGTTCATATGATGGAGACATTTTCTCATCAGCTTTGCCAGGTTAGGGTGAATACAAAAGACATAGAGAAGTGTAAAAATCAACCACAGTCAAGTGTGTGGGTTTCAATAGTTTTGTATACAATACGTTCAGCATTCATCATACTTCAGTAATAGGTGTCTTTATAAATATGACATTTATTAATGGTGTTGCTCATTTCCCCTGTGTTATTAGCGTTATTGCTGTGTTAATTACCCTAAATTGCATTACTACTTTTTTTTCTGTAAATGTTGTTTTTTTTTTCCAATTCACTTACACTGGAAGCACAGTGGCTGAGTGGTTAGCATTGTCGCCTCACAGCGAGAAGGTCCTGGATTCGAGCCCAGCCTACTCAACCTAATCCCCTCTGTGCATGTCTTTGGACTGTGGGAGGAAACCGGAGTACCCGGAGAAAACCCAGATGGATACGGGGAGAACATGCAAACTCTACACAGAAAGGCACCCGTGCCAAACCCGGGGCTCGAACCCAGGACCCTCTCACTGTGAGGTAACAGTGCTAACCACTTAGCCACCCAGCCAATATAACTTTTCCCTGACGCAAAGAAAAATGATAGAAAATAAAGTTGACTTTTTAAGAGTTACAGGAGTTAAATGGCCCTACAGTCAGCAAATATACGTGCAACATTTTGGAAAAAAGACAGAAACAGAGACTTTAAAGAGACTAGACATGTGTAATACACACAAATTAGGGCTAATTAACTGTTATGACAGCATGAAACAAGATCAGGAAGCACTTACAGAACAATAGTAATAATATACAATACAACTAATAGTATAGTAATTATTTAATTTTAATTTAATTTAATTTTAAATGTATTTAATTTTTTAATTAAGGATTAAAGATGGATCATGATTTTGCCTCTAACTTAGACCTATGGTTATGAGCTTTGACTGTAGAGAGGGACGTGAAGTACGCTACTGCAATCAATTGTGCTATTTCTAAACCGTACACTGTGATTTCTAAACTGTACACTGTGACTGCACTCCAGTGGCCCAATGTTGACATTACAATCCACATGTCTTGGTCTTGCCTTTTTCACTGCAATACTCCACTTTATTCTTGCAAGAAGCCGTGGATGTATTAGAAGGTGGCCATTTCACTTGAAATTCCTATGGATATTACAACACAAGAGGCAATTGCACAATCACATATAATGTTTCAAACCCACTAAAGATGAAACTAAATAGCAAAGCTATTTAACAGAGAAAGAGGAAATAATATGCATATCCGTTACCCCAGGAGACAGGGTGTAAATTTTTTTATTTAGACTTTTCCAAGAGTCATTGTGATAGTCGGGGTTGAAGAACAGACTGTCAGGAATGACAAAGGCAAATACGTAGTTCAAGGTCAGAACAGAAGCCCATTCGGGGAAAGTAATCAAAAACATAATACAAGGACTAGACTTCTGACAGGAGAGATCGTCTTTTATGGTTGTGGGGGGAGGCTGGTGCCAATCCCAGCTGATTTCGGGTGAGAGGCGTGGAACACCCTGGGCAGGTCGTCAATCCACCGCAGGGCGACACACAGAGACAGACAACCATTCACACTCACAGTCACACCTACGGCCAATTTCGGGTAGCCAATTAGCCTAATGGCCTCTGTGCATGTCCTTGGACTGTGGGAGGAAACCAGAGTACCCGGAGGAAATCCATGCAGACACGGGCAGAACATGCAAACTCCACACAGAAAGGTGCCCGTGTTGAACCCGGGGCTCGAACCTAGGACCTTCTTGCTGTGAGGCAACAGTGCTAACCACTTAGCCACTCAAAAGAAGCAATGATAGAGTCACAGAGTGGGGTACAAAAGACATAGGGGGGAGAAATTATTGAGAAGGAGTGAGAAGGATTATCAGCGGCCTTGACCTAGGAAGAGCCAGTGGACAAAACAGGTTCTCTGATACTCAGGCAGGATATTCAGATTTATTGGTGATATTGAAAAGTACTTAAGCAGGATATAAATTATTAATGAATTATAAGTAGTGTTTGTGGTATTATGCTTTTACTTGAGCTAGGTGCATTACTGCACCAGTATTTCAACCTGGACTACGGTTACAATAATTAATACCCATTTTGTTGAGGTTTCAATTTTTTTTTTTTGGTAAGTTTAAATTTATTTACACTTTCCTTAACATATCTATTTCATTTCATTGTGCAATATTTATAAAGATTAATGACTTGTACATCACACCAATATGTGGCCCTTCCCCACACTTGCCACAAAGTTGAAGAATTCAGTTTTATAGAATGTCTTTGTATGGTGTAGGATTACAATTTCTCTTCAGTGGATCTAAGAGGCTGAAACCTCTTCTAGCATGACAATGCCCTTGAGCACAAAGCTAGCTCCATGAAGACATGGCCTGCCAAATTTATGTGGAAGACCTCAAGTGGCCTGCACACAGCCCTGAACTCAACCCCACCCCAACACCTTTGGGATGAACTGGAATGCTGACTGCATCCAAGGCCTCATCACCTGACAGCAGTGATCTCACTAATGCTCTTGTGGTTGCATGAGCACAAATCCCCCCAGCTATGCTCCAAAATCAAGTGAAAAGCCTTCCCAGAGTGGAGCTTATAAACAAATCCTCAAATATCTACCCATCTAGTGCATGTACAGTACTGACTTAGGTGTGTGTATAGCAAATATACCTTCAAAATAATAAAATTGGACATGTTCAACATAAAAAAATGCACTTTTTACAGTTTTATGAGAATATAAGCTTCTTAGCGACTCTTTGACCGTCACACTTGAGCCTTCATGTGGTTTTTTTTTGCCTGAAAAGTGGTCTATTTATAATATATTTAATATATTACTTTGAAATCGGGGTGTTCTTCTGAGTGTTCTTGTTTCTTTGCCTTGAAAATGGATGTCCATGAATTAGGGCATGGAGATTCTGAAGGAGCACTGAAGGGACGTGCGTATTTGTTGGGTTGTTAAGTTCAAATCTCAGCAATCTTTCTCCAGAAACAATGACTACCCCTTTAAAGCATTTATTAAAGCAATAGGTCACATCTGGTCAGTTATAAGGCAGAAGGCTGTTGGATGTGGAATAAAAAATGGAATATGTGTTCAGTCAGATTTAAGAGAATACGCTATATAGCCAAAGGTTTGTGGACATCTGACCTTGACACCAGTAAGTGGTCCTTCTACAAGCTGGTACTCCAAAGTTGGATGCACACAATTGTTTCGGATGTTGTTGTATTCTGTAGCATTACAATTTCCTTTCACTGGGAATAAGAAGCCCAAACTTGTTCCAGGATGAAAAGTCCCTGTACAAAAAGCGAGCTCCTTGAAGACTCCATGGTTTGAAAAGGGTGGTGTGGAAGAACTTGAGCAACCTGCAGAGAGCCCTGAACTCAACCCCACTGAAAACCTTTGGGATGAACTGGAATGCTGACTCCACTCTAGGACTCCTTGCCTGACATCAATGTCTGACCTGGGTAAGAGTCTATCCTCATGGCACATCCTGACTTAGCAATATGCTCCCACTCTTTCTTGCAAAAGCTTTTGGGAGACATCAAATTGTGAAGGCATTTCCTGTGCACAGCCTGCCTCATGTTCCCACACATATTTTTAGTTGCGTTCAGGTCTGGGCTCTGGCTAGGCCATTCAAAACCATTGACCTTCTTTTGGTTCAGACATTCCTTTGTTGATGTCAATGTATGTTTTGGTCATTGTTGTGCTGAAAGCTGAAATTCCTTTTGAATTCCAGCTTACTAGCAGACACTGGCATGTTTTGCGCTAAAAACGACTGGTATTTGTAGTTTTTCTTGCTTCCCTCCAAAAAAGATAAAAGCCTGAGTTTTTGCTGATGAAAAGCAGCCCTAATGCATGATGCTGCCATCACCATGCTTCACTTTGGGTATGATGTCCTTCTGGTAATGGGATTTTCTGTGCCAAACAAATCTAATGTATAGGAATTATGGACTAGTTTTTTAGCTTTTGGTGAGAGTTTTGAAAAATTTTCAGGCCTTCAAAAATATATCATCAAATCATGCTGGAAGTAGGCTACGAAAACAAACTGTGCTAATATAACAAAATGCAATCACATAGGACCACTGTATCCATGTGAATTAAGTGAACTCACCGAGATCGTCCACATTCCTGCTCACAGACAATGTTTCTGCAGACTGAAAAGACTGATAAGATATGTATATGAGGTTTGGTCACTGTATGCTGTCCTTTGACACAAGACACCCTTAATGGAAGATTATAACAGAGATTAATTATTGCATTCCTGTTGTAGGTTAATATTACTGCCTTACTGTAACAGAACAGTTTTGTTTTTCTGTTATTAGTTCATTTGATGTCTTGCTATTATTTAGTGAATGAAATTAATGCATTTAAAAAAACAAACAAACAAACATACAAACAAACCACAACAACAATAATAAAAACAGTATATAATATGTAACTTACCTGCCTGCAGATTTTTGTCGTTGAATGAAGTTCAGCCTCTCCACCAGAGAGGGGAGACAAAAACCAGAGCAATGAAATTTAAACACCAGAAAATCCTAAAAATGAAGAACCCTATTCACGGCCCTTGGATATGTTTTAAAGGGCAGGTGTTCAAAGTTAATAAGGGCCACAAAAGTCAAGATTCAAAAGCACCAACTGCAGCACAACATGTTGAACTATACCAACTGATATTCAAAGAGAGCACAAACTTTAATCGCTATATAGCAATTAAATAAATGTAAAAATAAACTGGTAAACTGCAAAGTGAACATAGCATGTCCACAATGCCGCTCAACTGTATACCTTCTGCACTGTTGGTAAGTCACTACTGTAATTCAGTGGCAGGTCATTTGATCCACTGATGGGAGCTTTTTTATGATTATTATACAGGGTGTACATAAACTTTACAATTTAAAAATTTTTATTACAAAAGCACAATGAGGAGTAGATATAGAAGTTTTGGGTTTTTTTTTTGCCTCATTTAATACACCTCTAAATGGGCACCATTAGTTGCACGACGCACACCAAATTCAATGTTTTCCTCAGATCATTTTGGTCACCCACTTCCCCCTTCATCCAACACTGTCCCTGTCTCCATAAATTTCTTCTGCCATACACGGAATTGACAGACGCGATGGGGGATATCTTCCATACTTA
This sequence comes from Chrysichthys thysi, assembly GCA_030068315.1. Lineage (NCBI taxonomy): Eukaryota > Metazoa > Chordata > Actinopteri > Siluriformes > Claroteidae > Chrysichthys > Chrysichthys thysi. The sequence continues at coordinate 11,838 of JAQLOM010155752.1, forward strand.
ATCCTGTAGTTTCGCGGAGTGTGCGTAATTTTTTGCAATAAACCACAATACACACTGTGCCTTTTCTTGTGCAGTAGCCATTTTTTAGGGTTTCACTGAACAGAACCTGTTCCATCAACCGAGTGCCTGAAAACCACAAATGCAATGTGATTCCAAACTGTGATAACCACTGAGTACATAGAACAAATCTGACAAACACATCCCATTAATTGCCTTTGTAATCAATTCTTAAAAGTGTAAAGAGACTTTATGTACACCCTGTATTATTATTTAATTGTAAATTGAATTTATATTGCTTTATGACCGCTGTTTTTTTCTCTCTCCTATAACAGGGGACAAAAGGTGCTGTGTACATCGGGGCAAAAGGGCAGGTGCTGGGGAGCTTGCAAATGTTTCACCCTGTCGATCCTGCATGTTTGCCACTGACCTTTGCAGAGTATCCTTGTTAATACATATTCAGAATCCTGATGTCTGTGTCTTTGGCATGTTTAATCAGCAGTACATTGTTTTAAAATGCTGAGGTGTGTCCGAGCCTGATCTACAGGGTTCATGTTAATCAGAACAAACCAAGTGAAAACAATTACATCTGCAGCAGGGCAGGTCCTCTCTCACCTTTAAGGTTCATGGATAAGTGGTAAGTTAGACTCCAGGTCACCTGTCAGAGCCATGTGTGTTCATTATTATTATTTCATCAATTCACAAAGCCTACAGTTTCAGCAATCAGCACTAAATATATTAATTAGGGTAGAAGCTTTTGGCTCTTGCTGTTGTATTTTATACTCACGGTGACCAGTTGACGCAGTGTATTTGAGTGAAACAAAAAACCTAGGTCTGAATTAAAAAAGGGAAATCCACCTGCACAAACCAAAGAATATACAGGAGCATGAAATGATCTGCACAGAGGAGTGGACCAAGATCCCTTTACAAAGTGTCTCCAAACTTATTTGACTTCATAAAATAATAACTCAGTGCTGTTATTCTCTCCCGTGCTAAGCTCTCCAAATACGAACGGCAAAGAATGTACCTTTTTTATTTATTACTTTTTGCTTAGATAGGGTGCCAACTATCCTGGTGGACACGACAACCCTCATTGCAGATGTTATTCATTTTATATATATATATATATATATATATATATATATGGGTGGCACGGTGGCTGAGTGGTTAGCACTGTCGCCTCACAGCAAGAAGGTCCTGGGTTTGAGCCCCGGGTTCG
>JAQLOM010155787.1:0-13046 GCA_030068315.1 Chrysichthys thysi
CTACCATTTCCACTTTCTTGGGACCCGTAATGAAGCTTATAGAGCAAAAATGCAGAGAAACACAACGAAAAAATGCTCTGAACACGTTCACACCACGAGTGACTGGAACTGAATGCTTGTGCTGCGAAGCGTAGGTCGGCTGTCTGTACACCTGTCAAGAATTTGTTCACCGGTCGGTACAAAATCTTTACAGGAAATTAGTTTGTACGTCGTTTTGTTCACCATTCGACGCGTTCGCAAGCCGAGGGTCCACTGTATATGTAAATCCTTCAGGTTCTCCATCACACGGCAAGTGTTCAACGCAGAAGGGTTAAATTGCGGTTTCCCTGTAGCAGGATAACCGGCGCTGTCTGTTGTTTTGGTCTTTTTTTTTGGTTTCGTTCGCATTGTTGACATTGTTAGAGCGTGAATGAGAGTGACACGCTGGGGAAGTAGCGTGTGATGCAACCCAAGCGATAGCAGGAAACAGCTTTTCCTGTGGACGACGTTCCCCAACATGAAATGCAACTATAAATAGAAGAGAATCGAGAAAAATCATCATTGCTTGCACACTGCTGTGGAGTCTATAAACAGAAACTGAAACACGGGTCCAAACAGGACCTGAACCTAAAATCCCAACATCTAAAAGATACGAAATTAAAAAAAATAAAAAATAAAAAAATAAAAAAAACAAAAAGTATTTCGGTTCTGCTCATCAGATCCTCCACGTAATAACCCTTTATTACTGCAAACAAAGGCTACGTAGCTGTCCGTCAGAGCTGTCTATGTGATTACGTCATGCTTCAACGCAACAGCGTGTCCAGCTGTGCCGTTAGCAGTGCGTGCTAGCTTGCATCTAAACAAATGCTAGTCTATCATCTAAAACTTTGACCTTTGGGAAATCAAGAAGAACCGAACCTGGACTCGCAAAATCTCAAATAAGACTTAATTATTGCCGTTATTGGAAAAAAAGAATCAACATTGGGACAATTGAGGTAACTCTGCCTGCTTTCTCATCGTTGTTGATCTTCCTCAAACGCCAAGCCGCTAAGCGTTTATACAAAACCCAAAGTGTATAAAAGATCAGCGCAACAGAGATCTGAGGCTCCATGTTTATTCCACCGTCTTCAGTAAGTGCTTTACCCTGGTCATACAAACATCAGCGGGCCTGTCACAGATACTGAACTTTAGTTTTCGCTTGCTAGCAGAAGCTTGTTTTGTGCTTTGTTTATTTATTATCCTGCAGCGACGGGTTTGCCAATCGATGACGTGCTCGTCGACGCCGTGGTTGGACGGGTGACAGATTGAAAAAAGAAAGAAAGACAAGAAAATCGTACACACGTTTAAGAATCCTGAAGATGCAAACTGAAGCTTTTGTTTCATGCTGAATGTTTAGTTTTCGATGGAAAAACTTACTTTTTGGGTTTTTTTTTTTACTACTAACAGAATTCGTACTTTGAAAAAAAAAAAAAGTTTCGAAATCTGTATGAACACGATTATGAGGCCCTCGCTCATAAGTTTTCCTCGTGGGGAGGCCCGAAATGTCCTCATAAAGTCAAAACTGTGAGATATTCATATAATTGTGGGAACATTGGTGCGCGCGCACGCGCACACACACACACACACACACACACACAGAAACAAAAATGTGGCCATGATAGTGTCTGCGTCTATGTGTTTGGGTGCATGTGTAACTAGATCACCCTGAATACAAGTCCTTTATGTGTGCCACTATTTTATTTTTCAAGGTTTCACGTAACACACACACACACACACACACACACACACACACACACACACACACACACACAAGGTCTCCGTTTCGCAAGAACAAAAGGAGATCTCCAGCTCGGCCTAAGCCGTCACCCTGTGTTAACAGCATTGTCACAAACCTGTGTGACCTCTGGCCCTTTCCCAGAATGCTCAGCAGGAGGTCAGACAGGTGGGGGGGGGGGGGGGTCGAGGATGAAGGTGTTGACGTTGGGCCACTCAGGGAAGCTTCTTTTAAAACCAAACACAAAGCCGCACTGACGCCGGGCCGCTTCCTCAACGGCCCACTGCTCTGCTTATGTAAAACTTGGCTAGAGTTGCCTTTTCTTCATCTGAATGCGTGCGTGTGTGTGTGTGTGTGTGTGTGTGTGTGTGTGTGTGTGTGTGTGTTCCTGTAGAGGCCATGGGCTTGGCCTGGATTATTTTCCACTGTGCCCTGGCAAAGAAGCGAGTCAAATTAGCGCTGACAAATTATTGCAGTCAGATCAGCTGGTGTGTAGAGATCTGGTGTGTACGTTACCCAACGTTAGATCCTAACATATTAATTACGCACTTTATATAATAAAATAAATGTGACGGCGCTACTTCGCAGATTTCACCTGAGGCGGGGAGGGTGCCGGAACATAACCCCCACAATAGGCAGGGGTTCACTGTACACAAAGCAGACTAGAAAACCACAGAACCATCCAAAACAATTACAGCTTACACTTTATTAGACTTCGCCTGGTTCATGATCAGTGTATGACATACTTTTGTGTATTATTCCACATCGTAGTGTAACAAAGCATCAGAAAGCGCCTAAACATGCCTGTGTGATATACAGTACAACGCACTGGGGTTTACAGTAGGAGTGTGTGGATGCTAAACTGATAGCTCTGAACTCCTCCACCAGGTTAGCTCGATAAGCCGCCAGTCCAAATCTAACGAAGCTAGCGTCAAACACCGAACATGTCACGGCTGATCGGTGTCATCTGGGGTAAAGAGAAAATTGCGCGAAGGTGATTTACGGCTGACAAGTTATAAACGCCCCTCGCTAAGCCTTTCGTGTGTAAGATCACGATAGATAATTTCCTGCAGATGATTGCAGCTTGATTCAAAAAATGAAGAAGCCTGGGGTTTGTTGTGACTGGGTTCGGGATCTGACACAATTACAGGAAGAACGAGAGGACGTGGAAGTGGAAGTGGATTGGAGGCACTTCCTGTCCTGATTGCTGGGGTTTTTTAAGGGGGGGGGCTACTGTGCATACAGAGACAAAATAAGAGAGAGACAAAAAGAAAGACACAGAGAGACAAACGGACAGAAATAAAGACATACTGTGTATATTTGTGTACGTTTACTTAGAGGTAGGATGCTAAAAAGGTGGATGAGTTACATCCTCTAAGGGCATTACAAAAATCTCACACACACACACACACACACACACACACACACACACACACACACACACACAGCTGTGAAAATATATCCACACTCTATCCCTCTTCATGTTTCCTTAATGTTGGGGAAAAAACCCAGTCATTAATACCTAGACCACTTTCACTGCACACACACACACACACACACACACATGGTACTGGGTCATCTTTTTCTACCAAAAAGTCCTTAGTTTTCATACAAACCAAAAGAAAAATGCAGAATTTGCTTACTATTCAGCTATGCCCACTGTTGCTAGGCAACTGGGAAACATGGACACCAAGCGTATGCTAGCGAAGAACTGAGGCGAACAATTTAGCCAGCTAGCATATAGGTGCCAACTCTTTAATACATACAAATTTAAATGCAGAGTCACCATGGAAACGAGATAAAAACATCAAACGTCAACGTTTACCTCAGAAATCTTTATAAATTTCTCGGAAAAGACTCCAGACAGCTATAAGTACACTACTTACACTTAGCATGATGCTATTAAGGCCTTAAATGCACACTGACTAGAGAAGTTAGACCAATCCATGAGAGAGATCAACATTTACCTCAGACATGCTTGGGAAATTTAAGAAAAAGATTTTATTCAACTAAAATAATACTGTATGTACATAAGCACGTAGTTGTACAGCTATGCACTTAGCATGTTGCTGGTGACGAATATAAATCACACGTGAATGCCAGGTGACCATGAAAATAAAAACCAAACAACTGGAAACGTCAACGTTTACTTCAGACATGAATACATTTCTAAGAAAATACGTCGTACGCGTACAATTACACCGTCGTTACAGGTAGCTTTAACAACTACAGCTTTAATACACACACAACTAAATGTTCAGTGACTGTGAAAATACCACAAAACAATCTGAAATACCAACATTTACCTCAGATATGCTCACGAATTTCCAGCAAAAATGGAGGAAACTACTAAAATTACCCTCTAGGACACTTAGCACAACGCTATTAAGCCTGTAAATGCACAGCGTCCATGGAAACGAGACAAAACTCTCGGAGACGTTGACATTTACCTCAGATATCTAAATAAGCTACTGAGAAATTCCACTTTAGTGGAATTTAGCTCTTAAATCTTTAATACAGCTAAATGGAAATGCGGTCATCGTGGAAACAGGACAAAATCTTTGCAAATGTCAACTGGAAAATTGCTATAAATAAATAAATAAATAAATAAATAAATGGGCTATATTGCAGTGTTGTAACACCAATGCGAAATAAATGAAACTGCATGGAATCCACTGTACTGCGAACCAAAGATTCTAAAATGCTACACGCAAGATGGATTCCTGGCCGGAAAATACATTGATAATTAGGAGGTACGGAAGTTCGACGCTTTGGGCGCCATTTTAGTAAGCTGACCTTTCGTCCCAGAGGCCGGATACCGTGGGAAACTTGCGGCGTTTTTCTGAAATCGTCTCATTGTTTCTTGTTTTGATGGATTAGCCTTGTTTGCATTATGAGAAATTATGACATCCTGTGTTAAGACGACATCAAGGGATTATTTGAGCGGATTGTTTGATTTTTTTCCCTCAATAATCAGAGCCCAATTCAGGTAAATTCAACTCCAGGCGGCTACACTGCAAAAATCCGCCCCATTTGATTGAAGCCTCGGATATCGATTAACATCGTGGATCGCATTTGACTTCAGACATCGATTTGTTATCTCAGATAGTATTGACGACAATGAACCTCCTCATGACGGCTTGAATAACTTTGGACACTTTAGCGTATGTTTTCCAAAAGGTGGTGCTAGCCGTTGTTTGCTGAAACAGATAAGTTACGGTGGTTATCAAAATGGCGTCCGCGGTGGTTCTTCTGCTTATTGCGTAAGTGATCCATCTTGCTCCGCTGTTCAATCTTTGCTGCGAACATATTATATAGACAGCTCTCAACTTCTGAACGTTTTAAAGCCAATGACAACTGTAAACAAACACTCAACACAGTTAGCATGTAACACAACCAATCATATTAGCGGTGAATCAAGTAACTTGAGCTAAACTAAAATGACTCACAGCAATAAAAACTTTTTTAAAAAAAGACCTGAACAACGTGGGGAGAGGTTTAATGAAACATAGTGAAATGAAGGTAAAAGTATGTGTTCTTAGGAAAACACCATTGTTAGTACATTAATCCCTCGTCTTTTGCGCGGATTACGTTCCAAAACTTCCCGCGAAAGATGATAATCCGCGATACACGGACGCCACACCCTATTTATTTATTTATTATTGCAATTTAAGCCCTAAATGATCCTCCCACACTCGTTAAACACATTCTAGACACAATTAAACACATCAAGAAAACATTTGCCAGCATATCGCGAGGTGAATTTACCATTTACTTTTTTTTATTCTGTATAATACTGTAATGAACACCCACTTGCTACAGACTGGATTTCAGAACCACTACAGTCATCATAAACAACGGAAGGTACTGTACTAACATAAGCAACTGGATCAAGAAACAGCTGTTTGACGAAATCTGCCTTAGAAAAATCCCTAAAAACGATTCTGTTTTTTAGGTTTTGTGGATGCCGCGAAATACTGGGGAAATCTGCAAAAAAAAAATTTGATATACAATGGTACCTTGGTTTTTGTTGACCGGTTTTCGTCGACTTTTTCCGTGAAAAGTTTGTTCTGGTTTTCGTCAGTTGCCTCGGATTTCGCTACTGATTTTGCGAAAACAACTAATAAACAAAGGGCGACCCACGCGTTCTGCTCAGTGCGGCGTTGTTTCTCATTGTGTGAGCATCACCCCGCGCATCTAGCCAAACAATTCCATTGCTTTCCAGTGTTTTTGTGCTTTTTTTTTACAGATTGCGAGTGCCAATACTACCATTACATGTACGTGATTACTGTGTATACAGTACATATTCAGTGTAATGTTTATTAATTAATTGGACTTACATTGACTCATATGGAAATATTTGCCTCGGTTTCCGTCGGTTTCGGATTTCGCCGATTGTTTTCGGCCAGATTACCGACAAAAACCGAGGTTCCACTTTATTCTAAATAAAAATCCGCGAATAGCCGGGGACACAAAATGTGCACCGCGATGTAGCGGCGGGGGGTTACGGTAGTATTGTTAATAAAAACTGCTAATGCTAAGGCGCTTTCCACAGAGGAGTGCCAGGGTAATTAGCCAAAAACCGTGTGTAATGTCACAGTGTATAACTAACTGTGTATGATCTTCTATGTCCATGTCATTGCACTGTGTACAGACGGTATCTCCATCTGACCTGATCTGAATCGTAAAATACGCTCTAAAAACCAGCCATAAAACTTGTTAACCCTGTAAAATGGGGTTATTACTTGCATGCAAATGGAAACTTGGTAGGTTAAAAAAAAAATTTTATTTAAAAATCAGCTCTTAAACTGGAGGAAATGGCAGCACCGGCACCTTTTTTGTGGAAAAGCGGGATCAGAGAGCGCTCCTTGTTCTGGAAATTGAAATAAGGGTTCGCCGAATCATCACACAGACTCTCTCTCTCTCACACACACACACACACACACACAAGGAAACTTTACTTTTGACCGTTACCAGGCAACGAGAACCCTGGCGAAAATAAATAAATAAATAAATAAATAAATAAAGCCATTGTGGTGGAGCAAAAGCATCATAAATCCAGATCCGTAGAGGAATTCCAGCCCAGGGAAGGGAAGGCCGAGGCATTCCCGACCCACACGGAGAGAGAATTAATGTACCCTAAGACGGGCCTCAGCCTGAAAACACTGCTGCAAATCATTCTGCTCTGCTGCAGATCCTGCACAGCTACAACTGCAGCTCGTCGCACAATGAAGACGGGTCGCAAATCTGGACGGGTTTTTTTTGTTTGTTTCTTTGTTTTATTTTAACTCTGTTTGTCCTTTCTTTTCACGTCGTTTGTTTTCATGTTGTGTTCAGCCATTCAATTTTCCATCATATTTTACAGCTGTTTCGCGATATTCCCACGATACCGCAACCCGAAATAACATGTTGAAACCTGAAACTTTTATGTTCGAACTTGTTTTTTTTCTACACGACATTTCTGTCATTTGACATACAGTTACGGTACATGTCCAACTGCGGTAAACTGCAAACGCACTGCTTGTACCTCTACAAGCTTGGTTCTAGATATTACCACGGGAACAAAGTAAAGAAATACAACATTTGGGGGTATGCTAAGTATAGGAAAATTATCAACGACAGGTAGCGTTATAATGCTGATCAAGGTTATGCGGAGATCCTGTTACCGCCCCGATGCGGATTCGTTTTTAATTCCACTTATCCCGCTAAACATATAGTTTATCCATTACACAGTGACATCATATTTTATTTTAACAATCTTTAGGAACGTTAAACACTGTGGAATGTCACCAGCTTTGAAGCTAATAAGACAAAAATGCTGCTTGTCACGTCACAGGGACGCATATCCTGAAGAACTTCCCGAGGCGTCAACGCGAGCCGCGGTGAGGCGCGAGGAAATAGCACCAACACGTGGAACACTTGCGTATAAAGGAACTGCTAAGATGGGAACATAACATTGTCCATTTGTAAAAAAAAAAAATCTATGGACAAAACTTGTGTAAGGAATCCTATGGTGTATTTTCACTAACAAACAAACAAACAAACAAACAAACGTTAACATTAGGTTAACTTTAGCATCTAAGTGACTTGACGAGCATCCACTAGCGAACTAACATTCACATCAACTTACTCAAAAAATCAAATAATAATAACAACAATAAAAAAAATCAACCAACAGTGGAAGCTTGAGCCAAACAAACTTTGGGGTAGCAACTAAACATGCTAGGTTATTATCCTGAATTTGTAAATGGATTCCTCATGCGTACTGGCAGTTTTATGAAACTTGTGAAACTTTCATCTCAGCCCGTTACCAAACAAGGCACAGAAGAAGAAGGTCTTCAGTGAAAAGCAAAAGAATACATGTGACACTGCCTTGAAATTCTGCCAACGACTCGACCTTCCTTGTTTTATGCTGCCGTTCGAAATCTCAGCAACCACAATTGTGACATTATTATATTACAGATTAAAAGACACCCTCAGATACACTCCCTCCCTCCCTCTCCTATCCCTTCCTGTCCAGTATCTGCCCACGAGCACATTGTGCACACAGACAAACGGGCCTTGAACGCAGACCTAGAACCGTCTCCGCATAGCGCTCCGACTCGAACCCACCGTGAGCCATTATCCAAAACGAACAGCCGACATTCTCTGCTCAGACGTTTATAAAACAAACATCTTAGGAAACTTAAGACTGGTTTTGAAGCACGCAACACGCAAGGTCACCCACCTGAACGCCACTTGATGATGTCGCTAAACTCGTTGTTTGCTCCGCCCTCAGCTGTATCCACCTGTGAAGCCGAAGTCGCCATGTTGGACAGCGGGAGATGGAGCGCTCACTTTCCACAGTGAATCCTGAAAAACAATCATTTACGTATATTCATTAATTAATCCCAGAGCGTCTTCTTGCCCGAGTGACACACGAGTCTAAGGTAACGCCAGGAACAACCAACCAAATGTTGCAAAAAAAAAAAAGTCCTCCAAGATTCAGAGACCCTATTTACACTTGGTATTAAAATGTATCTTGGGTTAATCGAATCATGAGTGGACGGCGCTAAATACAAGTGTATTTGTATCGACCACCGAGAAGCATTAAAGACGCACTCAACTCAAACCACTTTCCCCGGTAGTCTGGAAAGCATTTGCCCACATAGCATTTTTAGCGTAAAGCCTAATGCATCCTGGACACGGACCCACCAGGAAAAGGGACGTAGGAGGTTACGAAAGCGGAACAAGTGGTCACCTTGGAGATGCCCGATAGACCCGCGTGTAACCAAACCTACAGTACGCGCAAGCTTTTAAAATTAACGCCGATACCCTGGATTATTCGAAACGCACCATTTTCACTTGTGTCCTTGTTATGTCTAAAGGGTTTCCTCCACTAAAACCTCAAACCCATGACTTATCAGTCGTCTCATCTCATCAAGGCCGACCAACTACAGGACTAGCAGAACACGCTGTACAGGGTGTCCTGGTACAGAAAGCATATCAACCCCAAGGTTGTGGGACACACCCAAACAGTATGAACACCTTGGGTTTTCACCCAGTGGTTGTTTCCTGAGGCCTGTCCACCATATAGGTAGCTTCGGAAGTGTAAAATTCTCAATGGTGCAGCCAAGATTTCATTTCGCCTGAGATAAGAAAAGGCAATTAAATCACCACGTGATCTGTATAGTTACGTACAAGCAGGCCGGCCATAACGATTGAGGTGGCTGATTCACAGTACATCTGTGGCCAACCACAAAACCACCAAGCAAACACCGGCTTGTGGTCAAAAAACAGCAAGGTGTGTAAAGGAATCTACGATATATACCCACCCACAAGGTAGACGCACCATTGAATAAGAATTACTCTACAACTGACCTTCAGCGTGTGTGTGTGTGTGTGTGTGTGTGTGTGTGTGTGTGTGTGTGTGTGTGTGTGTGTGTGTGGGTGGTCATGTGACGTTCTTCGACCAACAGCCAGAGCTTGGTGTTAGAACCACCCCAGTGGATTATATCCACCAAAGATGGAAGCTTTTTGAAGAATCATTAATGGGAGCTGGAAAATCCAGTCCCTGTTGCCTTAGCTGCAAGGATCACCAGGTCCCAATGGCATCCAACTGTCAACAACAGACCACACCATGAAGGTGTGGTAGATTGACACTTGTGTATACACACACACACACACACACACACACACACACACACACACACACACACACACAGAGCAGACAAATGCAGGTGCTGAACAAGACAACAGTATAGAAACAATCATGAAACAATAGCTTCTCGCCAGGAAATCCAGACGGTGCCAGTTGACATCTTGGGGTTTTTTGTTTGTTTCTTTGTTTGTTTTGCCAAACTTTCAGCTGTCCTTCAAATGTTTCTCTCAAGAACTGCTCGAATGGGACACCGGAATAATGACACGGCTGTCGTGGGGTCACGGGTATCACCAGACGCTCGCCTCAGTGACGACGTTTTCAAAATATTAACCAAAATGCATCTCCAGACAATCCTCCTACTACCACCAAGGTCCTTACTCAAGTAATCCCTCGTTCCTTTTGTTTCTGCCCACAACTTCCTAAAAAACTTCGCCTTTAAACGGGCGATTAAAGTTAACTTGAGCGGAACTGTAAAAGTGTCCAACCTCTAGATACCCCTTGGAAGATCTCCACAATACCGATAAAGTGCATCCTCAAATATATAGCGCTATACTGTATAACCGATCATCAGCACATGCTTAAGTGAAAGCCTGGACCAACAGGTTGAGGAGAAACTCTCACGCATCTGAAACTCGAGACCTCAAGAAACCTATTGCGCCCATACTAATCATGACCTTTACACCGGGTTTGATCCACACTGACCACTCCATTAAACCTTTAAAAGGTTACTTGGCGTTAGCTTGGGACCAGACGTCGGTCTTGGTGAGGCGTCCGTGCTCCCGGCTGAACACCTTATCTGAAATGTTCGAAGAGGGACGGCGAGATTTGATAGCAAGGGCGTGCGAGGTATTTTCCGAGAAAGGATAATCGTCGAGGGGGTGTCGAGACCTCACCGGACCGGCATGCAGGTTTAAAGGCATGACGCAAGTTTAAATGCGTGCGCGAGGAAAATTTCGCCCCTATTAGGCAGGGCTCCCAACAGCGTCGAGTTAAACGGCCTTTTGGAGTAGGTCTCAGTGGAATAATGGTGCAGCCCCAGGCAACACTGATAAAGCCCGAGAATATTACATGACACACACCCTTTTGTTTTGTCCTGTTCCTACAGGTCACGTTTGTCACTCTCTGGTCCTGGCGGCGGTGGGGTCGCAGATTCGTGTTTAAGCTGAGGAGTTGACTCGGGTGTAATATTTAAGACGCTACATGTAGAAATGACCATTTTATTCATGTCACGCAAGATTGCTTTTTGGGGTTTTTTTTCACAAGAACTTCGCACCTACAAGGTGTTCTCCATACTGTCCTAATGACAAGAGGCTAGGCTAGTTCTCGTCAACATGAGCGCCCAAAATGCGCGCTAAATAACACGCTCCAGTACAAAACTACAAAATTTCCTTCTGCTGGAGCTCATATTGGCGGAGCTCATGGCTTTGTGTTACGGACACGCGCCTAACTGGGGCGTCATTTGGAATTAGGGAAAGGCGTTTGGGTTCAAGCGAGAACGTTTTGCCATGACGGTCTCGCCAAGAGGAACCGAAGACCGCAATGTAATCTTCAAAACGCTGGTTTCCAAAATAGCTTGTTGATTTATGGGACCTATTAAATCAATACACCGAACGACACACAAACCGATATGTCAGTTTCCTTTATAAACCACACTAATTAGAGCGGAAAGCCATTAAACTACAGCTGTTTTTTGGGTTGTTTTTTTTTTTAGGACAGCTGCATGCGATATAAGGTTTGTGAAAAACAAACAATTTCAATTATACCCGTTTACGAGCTGAACTCATGACATCCGTTCTCGGTTTCCCGATTTCAAGGGTTCGGTTTTCCCAATTTCAGATCAGCGTTCTCAGAAGGTGACCAATTGTTGGCGTTATGATCAATTATATGCCCAAAGACCTGTTTAAACACAACTGGGTTACGATATTTCGACAGACTCTCCGGCCGAGGCTTTCCCCGAAACGTCTTTTTACGGTGGACCGCACGTTTGGAGGTGACATGATCCGAAGGAAACTGGTAAATACGCGCGTATGTCTTTGGACAAAGCGAATCTTTTTCAGAACTAAATGAAAACAAAACAAAAAAAAAAAAGCCAATAAATAAATAAATAATCAAATTTCAAGTTGAAATATAAGCATAAACCAAATGTCAAAAAGTGCGATGGCACCCCACCTTGAGACTTTATTTATTTAATTAATTATTCGTTCTTTCCGAGAGTTGATGGGCCACTAGATGACACTCCATGCTGTAAGCAACATTGGCTTTTTTTTCCCCTGAGGACAAAATATTAGAGACGGCTAAGATTAGCAGAAGGCGGGGGGCGGGGCGGGGGTGTCATAGCTTTTCATCTCTGTAACAAAACTCCCTGATCCGATCAGCACACGTTCACCACACACACACACACACACAGCATACACTGCCAACAAAAAAAACAGGCATTCTTTTTGTTTTTTAACAATATAATAATAATAATAATAATAATAACAACAACAACATTAACCCTATCTCATGGCCCTGGAGAGTCAGATTTCCGCGTGTCCCCATTAAACCAGCCTCCGGTTGCCTTTATTCATTAGTAACAGAGTTACTACAGTACACATGGGCATCCTGAACCCCATCTAGCTGGATCTCCTCCTGGTTCCTTGTGGGTTCCTCGCGTTGAGTCCTAATGAAGCACCGTTCTGTAGGACTCACCGATCTCCCCGGGAACGATCCCCGAGCTCCACTGGATGGAGATCGACTTGGATAGTCATCAGAGGAGTCTTCAGGGAGGGGAATAAGAGCAGCTGGTGAACTTTCGAACGTTGTTTTGTTTGTGTGGAGGGTTTAATGGTTAATTAATTAATTCATCAGCACAGGAGATCAGGTCTAATTAAGAACACTTCATTAGTACTTTAAAGGGTTAGAGTGATCCTACTGAAGTAAGGCACAGGACAGGAGAGCACAGGGCTCCCTCCTCTTCCTACCTCTCTCTGCAGAGTGGCTGTGGGAGTTGGGTGAAGTCTCATTCAGGCTCGGGGGGACGCCATGTCCACAGCTCGCGCGTCCTCCGCTTCTCTTGGTGACTCTTTTTCCTACGAGTGAGTTTGTTTGCTTTTTGTTTTGGTTTCTTTTGGACGTTCAGAAACAGAAAAAAAACCACACACAACCCACCAA